>CAUYQV010197115.1:0-18988 GCA_963574575.1 Galagoides demidoff | reverse complement strand
CAGGCGCCCGCCACAATGCCCGGCCATTTTTTGGTTGCAGCCATCATTGTTGTTTGGCGGGCCCGGGCTGGGGATTCGAACCCGCCACCTTAGGTGTACGTGGCTGGCGCCTTAGCCGATTGAGCCACAGGCGCTGAGCCTTTTTTTTTTTTCTTAAAGTAACAAGTATGGCTAACTTAAGAGCTATTATTCAGCAGAAGTGCCTTATGGACCTGGAACTATGCTTAGTATTGGTCTGTTAACCTGTGTTTTGAGCCAATAAGCTGTTTCTGATATGTAGTACATATACTTCACATCACTCATCTGCACAAGGACTATGGTCATTCCCATTTTACAGATGAGGAACTGAGGTAGGGCAATGAGTGGCCACTGCTTAGGGTTGGAAAGTGGTGGAGGCAGAATTTGAGCTTAGGTCCAGATTCTCTCTCTGGACTGCTTTTTGAATCTCTGTTGTATAGGCTGCACCAGAGGGAGTTTGAGGGGTTTGGGTCTGAGTTTGAGCAATGAAAACTGGAGGAAGGACTTGTTGCACAAAACCGATTCCCCAAGTTTGTCAGTATCATTCTCTGGGATTATGTTGGTGCTGGGTGCTGGTTTGAGACCTCAGCGACTGGCGTATCTACTCCTTAAATTGAGTTCCAGGTTTGCTGGAAACAGACATTACCTCCCAGGAAAGAGGGAGGTATTTGGGGACTTGGGAGAAGGGTAGGTAGGGAGAGGGAGGAAGACAGGGAAGGGCCCACCCTGTTTGGAAGTTTATTTCTATCTAAACTGCTTCTTTGGATATGAAGCCTCTTTGTGTCTCCTCTTACTCCCATGGCTGTGGGGTCCTTTGGGTGCTGTGTCTTCATGTAAGCTCAGCAGCTGCAGAGCTGAGTTTTGTGTCTTGCTCTTGCTGTGCTCCAAAGACAGTGCTGGTGGGTGGAGAATAGGGAGGATATGTCACAGTGGTTTCCTGTCAACTCAATGAAGGTCATTGTTCTAGACCTTTAGGTACTCTCCTGATTCAGGGTTCTCCTTCTCAGGGGTAGGATGGATCTGGCCCTCCTATCCAAATAAGGCAGGTGCTGGAGATTCTGAGTTTGTTCCTGCCCTTAGGTGGTGATTCACCGATCTTTCCTCCTACTGCTGCTGGCCAGTGCCTGGTTTGTAAAAGATGTTCAATAAGTATCTGTTCCAGCCTGAGCAAGAGCAAGACTCTGTCTCTTCTAGAAATAGAAAAGTTAGCTGGGCATTGTGGCAGGCACCTATAGGCCCAGCTGCTTGGGAGGCTGCGGCAGTAAGATGGTTTGAACCCAGGAGTTTGAGGTTGCTGTGAGCAAGGCCTGACACCATGGCACTCTAGCTTGGGCAACAGAATAAGACTCTGTTAAAAACAAAAAAAAATCTATTAACTGAATTAATGATATCATCTAGCATTTTCCGAGTTCTTACCATAGAAAGTATTAGGCACTTTCCATGTACTATTTCATTTGATGCTTGGGGTGGTACTGTTCTTATTCCCATTTCTTGTATGAGGAAGCTGAGGTCCAAAGAAGTTTAAGTCATAAAGCTGGTAAGCCTCAAAGCCAGGATTTAAATTCAAGCCACTGGTTTCAGAATCAAGGCTCTTAAACACTCACTCTATGGTCTCTCCATAAAATTAGACAGAGAGATGGGATGGGGTTGGGCCAATGGACCATCCTCACTAGTCTCAGCCTCTCCGCTACACGTAGGGTCTCTTCACTCCTGTTCTGTGCAACCTCTGCAACAGGTTCCAACCCCTTTGGGCCTGAGGCTTGAGCACCACTCTGGGCATAGAGTCTTTCTGTGATTCTGTAACCTGCACTTCTCCTCTTTTTACAATAACAAAAACTAGGCTCAGTGTCTGTAGCACAGTGGTTATGGTGCCAGCCACATACACTGAGGGTGGCAGGTTCAAACGCTGCCCAGGCCAGCTAAACAACTGCAACAAAAAAAATAGCTGAGCGTCTTGGCAGGCGTCTGTAGTCCCAGCTACTTGGGAGTCTGAGGCAGGAGAATCATTTAAGCCCAAGAGTTTGAGGTTGCTGTGAGCTGTGACGCCATGGCACTCTCCCTAGGGCAACATAGTGAGACTCTGTCTCAAAAAAAAAAAAAAAACTAACTAGTATTTGATATTAAGGAATTCTTGTTAATTTTTTAGATGTGATGATGACATTTTGGTTTTATTTAAGAAAAAAGGCCCTATTGGCTAGGCACCTGTAGCTTAAGTGGCTAAGGCACCAGCCACATACACCAGAACTGGCAGGATCGAATCCAACCCGGCTCACCAAACAACAATGACAGCTGCAACCAAAAAATAGCTGGGCGTTGTGGCGGGTGCCTGTGGTCCCAGCTACTTGGGAGGCTGAGGCAAGAGAATTGCTTAAGCCCAAGAGTTTGAGGTTGCTGTGAGCTGTGACCCCACGGCACTCTACCCAGGGCAACAGCTTGAGACTCTGTCACAGAAAAAAGGCCCTATCTTTAAGATGTACATTCTAAAATACCTATGAATGTGCAGTTAAGATATCTGGGATTTGCTTCAAAATGATACGGATGGGTGGAGAATACCAGGAGACCAGTGTGTAGGGGTGGTAGGGGTGAAGAAGGGATAAAATAAGTTGGTAACTATTGAAGCTGAGTAAGGAGGGGTTATTATACTCTCCTTTTTACCTTTGTATGTTTCAAATGTCTCATGAAAAGTTAAAAACAAGTACAACAAATTTCACTCAGGATTTGTGTATTTTAAGCTCAAGTGTGCATGTGGGGGATTTCCCTGCCTCTGCCTAGTCCATTTATGTAATAAAAATGTTTGCTTTTATTTTTTCTTTCTTCATTATATGAGTCAATACTTGGCCCCAGGCTTTGGAAACCCCTTTGGTAAAGCAGACATCTGGTAACAGTGAGAACAGTCACCCTGGCTTCTCTAAGTACAGACCACAGTGGTACTGGCCTTTGAGTCAGTCTGCTGAGATCCCTCTTCCATGAGACCTGTTTTCCTCCTGCACCTGACTGTGGAAGCCCCTCCCACATTTTTTCCAAAGACTTGTTTCTACAAGAGACCTCAGATCCTCCCTGATCCTCGCCTCAGGACTGACATGCACAGATCCTCTGACATGGGCCTTCCTCCGATGGGTCTTTGTTAAGGCCCCACACCAGCTGGCATCCAGCATTTGGTTTGCCTGCAGCACTGCAGCAGGAGGCAGGAAGCGTGTCCCTTTCAGTTCTGACTTTGGACAAAAGAAGAGAAGGGGCAAGATGCGGCATGTGATGTGCTTCAGACCTGATGATACATATTTTGAATCAAGCCAGCAGTTAATACTCCTTATAGCCAGCATGCACTCCCTGTTCCCTGTTCACAGCAAGTAGAAGCTCCTGTTGCATTTTTTTGGGGGGTGTTCTGTAACTTAACAGCAATCCTTATGGGCATGTGGCAGGAAAAAAGGGGAACATTTGGGGTTTCTGCTGATCCTTTTCTTCCTAGTGGGTAGAGAGGGTTGTTGTGAACAGGAGTGCTGACTGGTTGGATCCTGCCAGAGTGTTGGTGCCATTTGTTCCATCTGATGATGAGCTCCTTTCTCCCGGGCCCTGCTTTTCCACTGTGCTCTTTGTTTGCTGGGAGGAAGATGAGAAGTCCTGGGGCCTCCTCGGCTTCCACCAACCATCTGCCCCCAACACCATCTTTATTTCTGGCCTTTCTTTTTCTTTCAGAGGAACTTTTCACAGTTGTTTTTGTTTACTTTTTTTTTTTTTTAATACAGAGTCTTACTCTGTCTCCCTGGGTAGAGTGCCATGGCTTCATAGCTCACAGCAACCACAAACTCTTAGGCTCAAGTGATCCTCCTGCCTTAGCTTCTAGAATTTCAGCTGGGCCTAGAGGTGCCTGCCACCATCCTGGCTAGTTTTTCTATTTTTAGTAGAGACAGAGTCTTGCTCTTGCTCACGGTGGTCTTGAACTCCTGAGCTGAAGCAGTCCACCTGCCTTGGTCTCCCAGAGTGCTGGGTTATTATAGGTGTGAGCCACCACACCAGCCTCTTTTTGCAGTTCTTTGTAGAGACAGTCTCACTTTTTCACCCTCGGTAGAGTGCAGTGGAGTCGCTCCTGCAACCTCCAACTCCTGGGCTTAGGCTATTCTTCTGCCTCAGCCTCCCAAGTAGCTGGGACTACAGGCGCCCGCCACAATGCCCGGCTATTTTTTGTTGCAGCACCCTTGGTATATGGGGCCAGCGCCCTACTCACTGAGCCACGGGCGCCTCCCTTTTTGCAGTTCTTTAAGGAAGGAGGCTTTAAGTTCATTCTAGTGTGGGGAGAATGTTGGGTGTGCTGTCTTCGGTGTAGGCAGTTTGATTTTTGTTGGATATGAGGGCAGCAAACCCCAAATGCTGGTACTATGCACTTGAATTTTTTTTGAGATGGTCTTACCAAGTCGCCCTTGGTAGAATGCCGTGGTATCACAGCTTATAGCAACCTCAAACTCTTGGGGCTTAAGTGATTCTCTTGCCTCAGCCTCCCAAGTAGCTAGGACTACATGCACCTGCTACAATGCCCAGCTATTTTTTTGTTGTAGTTGTCATTGTTGTTTTAGCATGCCCTGGGCCGGGTTCGAACCTGCCAGCCCTGTTGTATGTGACTGGCGCCCTAACCACTGAGGTATGGGCACTGAGCCTATGCACCCGATTTTTTTTTTTGAGACAGAGCCACAAGCTGTCCCCCTGGGTAGAGGGCCGTGGCATCACAGCTCACAGTAACCTCCAACTCCTGGGCTCAAGCGAGTCTCCTACCTCAGCCTCCCAAGTAGCTGGGACCACAGGTGCCTGCCACAACGCTGGACTATTTTTTGGTTGCAGCTGTCAATTGTTGTTTGGCAGGTCCGGGCTGGATTCAAACTTGCCACCTTAGGTATATGCACCCAATTTTTAAACTTAGTAAGTGGTCACCAAGCTGAGCCTGGTTCTAGATATTAGGGATATAGCAGTAAGCAAAAAAAAAACAAACAATGCTTCTCACTCTTCTGGGGTTCACATCCAAATGGGGGGGTTCAGTCTATATGTGGAAAGAAAAATGTTTCCTGTGTTAGAAGGTACTATGTACTAAGAGGAAAAAAATTAGACAGGGAAAGGGGATATGAAGTACAATCATGCATGGCTTACAGGTGGGGATATGTTCTGAAAAATGTGTCCTGAGGCGATTTCATGTAAACATCAGAGTGTATTTGCACAGACCTAGATGCATATAGTCTGCTACACATTTGGGCTCTGTGTTGTAACCTGTTGCTTCCGAGGGCACAGGTGTGCACAACAGTTGTTATTGAATACTGTAGTCAGTTGTAACACAATGGTATGTATTTATGTATCTAAACATAAAAAAAGGTGCAGTAAAAATATGGAACAACAGATAACAAATAGTATTCCTGTATGGACTGGTTGCAGGGTTGATCAATTTATTAAATTTTTTTTAATTTATTAAATTTTTAACAGCAACAAAAATAAGGAACCCAGTTCCCTTTCCTAGAGACCACCATGCAGTATTCCAGTTTTTTTTTTTTTTTTTTGAGACAGAGCCTCAAGCTATCCCCCTGGGTAGAGGGCTGTGGCATCACAGCTCACAGCAACCTTCAACTCCTGGGCTCAAGCAAGTCTCCTGCCTCAGCCTCCCAAGTAGCTGGGACTATAGGTGCTGCCTGCCCACAACGCCTGGCTATTTTTTGGTTGTAGCTGTCATTGTTGTTTTGGTGGGCCCGGGCTAGATTTGAACCTGCCACCTTAGGTGTATGATGTGGCTGGTGCCTTAGCCGCTTGAGCCACAGGCGCCGAGCCTCACCACCATTCCAGTTTCTTACTGGTCATCAGTTTTCTTAACATTGCCTTATTTGAATGAATTTTCTGGCTTACATTAGATTGAATCACCTGAAATTGACTCTTTGGGAATGGTTGAATATTGGCAATTTTATGAGGTTCAGCATAATAACTTCCTTTTAGTAGCATGAGGAATTTGGCCAATTCTTTCTGCTATAAGGGTTGGTAGTCAGAGGTGAGGACCTCCCTTCTTCTCCTGCATTCTACCATTGTTTTTCAGTGACAGGGCCAACAGTGTCTCTGACACCAGTGTGGAACCTTTCTGCCCTACTTGTAGCCCCAAACCCAGGCTTGCTGTTATTAAGCCTGACAGGGGGTTGCCTCTTCCTACTGGCGCCTTACCTGGGGGATGATAGTAGTAGGTCAATCTTTGGCTTTTTGTACTTTATACCACCAGTTTTGAAATCACAGTAGCTCCCCAGGGAAGGGTACCCCTGGACTCTTGCTGAATGTTTGGCATGATTCACATGGTAGGGATACTTTCTTGGTGGGCAGAACTTATGGGCATTTTGGATCAGTAACTGAGTGGAGTAGTGGCAGAGCACCCAGCGTAGAGTGGCCATGGGAGTGTCTGCTGTGAGAGGGACTCAGGCTGTGAGAAGAGGCTGAGGAGCCATGGTCTGGATATGGGAGAAAAGCCTTCAGTTCCTGCTGTTGGTCACCTGTGATGACCAGAGAGTTGTCCTTGTAGAAATGCCAGGGCATGAGGCTGGGTCCTGGAGCTGGGGGGTGATGGTGGAATAAGCTTGTCAGTCAGGAAGTTAGGTCAGTTAGTGTGCCTTTGGCTGCAAACAAGAATAATGATAGCAGCAGCAGCAGCAAATAGGTGATTTATTACCTACTATAAACAGGTAACTTACATCTGTGCTAGACACTGCTAGGCTCATCATGTGAAGCGACTCATTTAAGCCTCCCAACAACCCTGTAAGATAAGATGTAAGTACTCTATCCTTACTCTTTCACCCCTTTCTTGAGACAGAGTCTTACTCTGTCACCCTGGGTAGAGTGCCCATGGTGTCATAGCTCATAGCAACTTCAGGGCTTAAGTGATCCTCCTGTCTCAGCCTCCCAAGTAGCTGGGACTGCAGGTACTTGCCACAATGCCCAGCTAGTTTTTCTATTTTTGATAGAGATAGGGTCTGGCTCTTGCTCAGGCTGATTTTGAACTCCTTAACTCAGGCGATCCACTGGTCTCAGCCTCCCAGAGTGCTAGGATTACAGGCTGGCCTTATCATTCCCCTTTTGCAAATGAAGGGGAAGGGGATCCCCTCTATGTTTCTGAGCCCACTCCCATCCCATCCCCCTCACAGAGGCTCAGTTTCTCTGAGGGAGGTTGTGTGAAAGGAAAGGATGCAGGTCCAGTGCCCATACCAGGTGGTTGGCATGGTCAAGGATTAACAGTGTGGCCTCTGCTATTCTCATATTAAATGTGACTTACTAATTGAATAATTAATTATTATTGAATAATCCTGCACTTTTTCCCCCCAACAGTCTATGAAAGTGGCTATCCTTTTTGCAGACTGAAATGGCAAATGGATACCTGTGGCTACTGCTCACACCTGCGGTGCAAAGCCATTGTGGTGTGATACAGTAAAGGGGCTGAGGACCTCAGCCAATCTGAGTCCTGGCCCCCTCGTAGTTGCTTGTCTGCCCTTGGGCACTTAAACTAGCTTGGTGATGTCTCAGTTTCCGTATCTGTAGGGTGGGACTGGTAATTGTATTATCCTTCTAAGTTGTTGGGAGGTTTCAAATGTGTAAAGACACATGAAACGTTTAGAACACTATAGCATCTGGCCCATAGCAAGGTCACTACGTGATGCATCTTGGTGTTCTTTGAATATTTTGTGCCAGTTTCTTCCGAGGGGCTGTACACTCTCTGTGGGCAGGGTCTCTTTGGTTCTTGTTTACCACAATGTCCCAGTGGCTGACTCAGAACTATTTTGTGTGTGTGTGTATGCATGAAAAGAAGAGTATTGAGCAGGCACAGTGGCTCACGCCTGTAATCCTAACACTCTGGGAGGTTGGGGCGGGTGGACTGCCTGAGCTTTAAGACCAGACTGAGCAAGAGTGAGACATTGTACCAAAAATTGAAAAACTAACTGTCATTTTGGCTGGGGTCTATAGTCCCAGCTACTTGGGAAGCTGAGGCAAGAGGATCGCTCGAGCCCCGGAGATTGAGGTTTCTGTAATCTCTGATGCCACGGCATTCTACCCAAGGTGAAAGAGTGAGGGGGAAAAAAAAAGAAGAGTGGTAAGAGCCTTTCCTGGCTCGGCGCCTGTAGTTCAAGCAGCTAAGGCACCAGCCACACACACCAGAGCTGGTGGGTTCAAATCCAGCCTGAGCCTGCCAAACAACAATGACAACTGCAACCAAAACAGCCAGGCATGTGACTGTGCCGGTAGTCCCAGCTACTTGGGAGGCTGAGGCAAGAGAATTGCTTAAGCCCAGGAGTTGGAGGTTGCTGTGAGCTGTGATGCCATAGCATTCTACCGAGGGCGACAGCTCAAGGCTCTGTGTCAAAAAAGAAAAAAAAAAAGAGCCTTTCCTTACTCTGTCACCAGGGCTATAGTGCTGTGGCATTACAGCTCACAGCAATCTCAAATTCCTAGGCTCAGGCTCGGCGCCTGTGGCTCAATCGGCTAAGGCGCCAGCCACGTACACCTAAGGTGGTGGGTTCGAATCCCCAGCCCGGGCCCGCCAAACAACAATGATGGCTGCAACCAAAAAATAGCCGGGCGTTGTGGCGGGCGCCTGTGGTCCCAGCTACTTGGGAGGCTGAGGCAGGAGACTCGCTTGAGCCCCGGAGTTGGAGGTTGCTGTGAGCTGTGATGCCATGGCACTCTACCCAGGGGGATAGCTTGAGGCTCCGTCTCAAAAAAAAAAAAAAAAAAAAAAAAATTCCTAGGCTCAAGGAATTCTCCTGCCCCAGGCTCCTGAGTAGCTGGGACTATCGGTGCCCACTCCCACGCCCAGCTACTTTTTCTATTTTTAGTAAAGATGAGGTCCCATTCTTGTTCAGGCTGGTCTCGAACTCCTGAGTTCAGACAATCCACTGTCTGGGCCTCCCACAGTGCTGGGATTACAGGTGTGAGCCACTGTGCCCAGCCATAAGAGCTTCTCTTGATTTTTTTTCACCATGAGCTATCCAGAATTTCATCTCTGTGACCATGAGCTGATTACTCCCTATTTGGAAGGTACAAGTGTGGACCTGACTGAAGGCAGCAGGTGATGACTGAAGCTGATAGTTATTGAGCATGTTTGTGGGCCAGAGCTCATTATTCATCACAAAGGCCTCACTGACTCCTCACCTTCACCCTATTTTACAGATGAGGAAACTGATGCCCAGTGGAGGCTTCTGCCTTTGCTCACAAGAAGAGATGGTATTAGTTCCTACTGAGAGGGTGCCCACAAGGCTTAGGAGAGAGAATTCCTGCAAAGTGCCTTGTGCATAGTGAGCATTCTGCTGTTAAAATTAGCCAGAGCCATTCAGTTGTGCTTCCAGAGCTGCCTGGAAGAGTCTGGTGATGATGTTTAATTATTAAGCTGCATTGCCTCTTTGAGCTAGCGCCCATCTGCACAGGCAAAGGAGCCCACCTTTGGATTGTGCGATTGTGAATGAAGCAGCCAGGTGCATGCTCAGGGCAGGAGATGCTGTGGGCATAGATCCAGCCCTGGCTCAGTGAACAGGTGGCCCATTTCTGAATCCCAGGTAACAGGCCAGCCGCCTTTGTTACCTTTGAGCTTTCTCTTAAGCCCATTCAGATTCTTCACACCACGTGTCTGATGAGTAAGGAGTCCTTTTCTTTCCCTCCCCAAAGGGACTGTTGGCAAAACATCCCTCTTTGGGAACGTGCCTTTTCACGAAGACCAGCCATCTCTTGGGGAACTCCAGTGGCTAGCGTGTTCTTGTGACTGTTGAATAAGTTGCTGTTAGAAGCTGGCACGGCAGGTTCCTGTTTCCGCATTCCAAATACCCACAGCGCTCTGGGGGGAGGCACCACCCAAGATTGGCCTGGAGAATTCAGGCAGGTGGCCCTTGCCTTGGGAAGATCTGAGATAGGAGCCCACCTGGGGCTAATCTGACAGTCTCACCTGCCTGGTTTGTGATCAGAGCTGTGTTCAGGGGGCATCTTTTAGGTGAGTGATATTTATTTGATAGTGACTTTTCAAGAAAGTTAATAATATGTTTCTTCTTTTCGGGAATGAGATTGTGGCTTTTTTTTTTTTTTGTCCTCTTCTATGAAGTGTTTACCTGCCTGCGCCTAACTGTGAAGAAAGAGTGGGCGGAGTGTCGAGGGAGTGAGAAGAAATGGAGGACATTTCTCCCAAGAGAAGGAATCAGTGACTCTTTAGTTGAGCTCCTCCTGGCTGCAAACTTCTGTGGCAGGGCTGGGGGGCATCCCAGCCTGATATGGAAGGGCTGTGTGGTCTCCAGTGAGTCCTGTTCCTTGTATGGGCCTCAGTTTCCTCTTCTTATGAAATGGGAAATAGCAGCGGTACCCAGTGAGTCTTTCATGTAGTGTTCAGAGCCTGAGCATGGAGTAGAGCTCAAATACCCGAGCCCAGTCCCCAGCACCCCGTATTCCCCGTCTGACCTTATCTCTGACTTCTCAATCACCTGCTCGCTGTATTCTGGCTACATGGACCTCTTGATGTTTCTCCTTTAGAGCCTGTGCCCTAGCTATTTCCTCTGCCTGGAACACTTTCCCAGTATCCCCAAAGCTGCCTCCGAGGGCTCTGCTCCAATGTCACCTTCTCAATGAGGCCTCACTACTTATTAAGTAACAGCACTTTCTCCATCTGTCTAGCCCTTACTCTTCTTTATTTTTTTCCTGCCATTTATTTCCACTTGACATTTTTGTTTATTATCCGCTTTCCAGCTGTAGGTTCTATGGAAGCATGAGCACGTTTTTGTCCATCCTTTAGAATAGTTCCTGGCACATGGCAGGTACAGCTAAATTATTTTATTTGTGATATTAGGTGCAGCATTGTCCCAGGACTGTGGCCAGCCCCATTTGAGGTTTGAGGAGGATGTCAGCATATCCAGAAACCTGTGGCAATGTGTGAGGTAGCATGCCACATGCTTCCCCTTGGTCACTCAGCAGTTCTCTGGGGCCTGCCTATAGCATCAGCTCTCTGGCTTCCTGTCAGTCTCTTCAGCCTGTGGAGCCCAGGTGACTCATCTGAGCAGCCTAGGTGCATGTGGCAAATGGGACAGAAGACCTTGGCTCAAGTAAACACAGAGGACATCAGGTTAATTCAGGTGGGGAAGGCTTTGTGGAAGATGCCACCCATATACACACATCCCACGTATACCTCTAGGCCCTGCTTGGCATTCCTGCAGGGAGAGGCCAGGGAGTGCTTGAGTAGGAATTAACTGGCCAGACGTAGTTTGTTCATCTCCCCCTCTTTAATAGGCAATAATTTTTGCTCTGGGGCTGAATAAGTTTTAATTAAATGATGAGCTCAAAGTCTGACTGTGTTATAGCTGACACGTCCATATCCGTTTTCTAGCTTCTGGTGTCAGCAATTGATTCTGTAAAAATATCCTGGGCAGGGCTTCCCCCAGCTCCGTGGACTGAGGTCATAGGCCCTCTCGGATTTCTCTCAGCAGCAGGAGGCACTGGGGCGCTGATGCTCTCTGCTGCTATAGTCCGCAGCATTACACATCGGAGCCTGCTATTTTAAGAATGTACAAAGTGTTAGAGGGACTGTTCTTACAACTTTTTTTTTTTTTTTTTGGAGATAGGGTCTTGCTCTGTTGCCCCAGGCTAGAGTTCAGTGGTGCAGTTATAGCTCACTGTAGCTACAAACTGCTGGGCTTAAGCGAGCCTCCTGCCTTAGTCTCCCGAGTAGCTCGGACTATAGGCACGTACCACCACACGTGGCTCATTTTTCTTATTATTTGAGATGGGGTCTCTTTATATTGCCCAGCCTGATCTTGAACTCCTGGCCTTAAACAATCTTCCTACATTAGCCTCCCAAAGTACTGGAGTTCTCGGCTACTGTGCCCAGCTGGTCCTACAACATTTAATTGTGTCCTTTGAACTCTGAGTATAGTAGTCTGGGGTTAAGTTGAGGATTCTCCTGGAAGGCCATTTTGTATAATGCTTGAGACCTAGCACTGCCAGGGGTACCCAGCCTTTTTTTTTTTTTTTTTTTTTTTGAGACAGTCACACTCAGTTGCCCTGGGGTTGAGGGTCGAGGTCTCATATGTCACAGCAACCTCAAACTCTTGGACTCAAGTGATCCTCTTGTCTCAGCCTCCTGAGTAGCTGGGACTATAGGCATCCACTTCAATGCTACCAGCCTTTTTTCTTTTCTGCCACACTTTGGAAGAATAAGAGCTGTCTTTGGCTATGGTGGCTCATGCTTGTGATCCTGGCACTCTGGGAGGCTGGCTGAGGTGAGAAGATAGCTTGAGCTCAGGAGTTTAAGACCAGCCTGAGTAAGAACAAGATCCAGTCTGTACTAAAAATAGAAAAACTAACCAGGCATGGTACTATGAAACAAAACACTAAGAAAAGCTGATGTACAAAAAAGAAAGTTCCATGCATAGTTTTCAAGATATCTATCACCACAGATAAGCAAGGTAGGCCTCAAATAATGTGCATTTGGCCCACAATTTGCAGGTTGGACACCCCTGGTTGAGCTCTGGGCACAGTACTTATCTTCTTTGGGCCTCAGTTTCTTTAACTAGAAAATAGGGATAATTCATAGTACCCACATTAAACGAGAAGTTAAAATAAGGTGAGGTGACTCAGTGCTGTGTCTAGTGCATAGAAAGCACTAGATTATGAATTGATTTCTAGCCTCTTTTTAATATTTTCAGTCTGTTCCTTTTTTGTGGGATTCTTATCTCTGTTCCACCTCTGTGTCAGCATCCTCCCACAGTCCTTCACCTATGGCGACAATCAAGTATTCTATATATCTTTCCACATTTTTCTCCATGATTATATAATTTTATAGGGGAAAATATTATCCTATGGGGATAATATTACCCTAATTTTCCTGCATTTCGCTTTGCTCACATAGCAGTGCTGTGTAGAAATACCTCTCTGTGTCCTTGGGTAGTGCTCAGATTTGCTATTTTAAATGGCTGAATAACACACAGCGCTGTGGGTGTACCATAATTTGTTTGGGCAGGGCATCACTAGTATGTATTCCCTTTGTTTTTCTCAGTATTTTTCCTAAATTATTGTTTCTATTGATAGCCTTCTTTAATTAGGTTGTAGGTGTTCAACCTGCTCAGCTACCTTGTTAATTTAAGTTCTAGGCCATTGAGATCGAATACGAAGCAGCATTAGTATAATGATGCCTGTTGTACAGATAGGAAATGTATTTTCTGGGAGTTCTCACGAGGTCCAGCACAGTGTTGAACCATCTACTTTAAATGCTTATGAATTATATAAAATGATTAATAGAGTCATCATCAGTTGTGTTTAATGAGTATTTATCATGAAATAGAGAAAGGAAAGGTCTGTATTTTTTCATGTTAACAGTCTTTGTTGGAAGTCTGAATGTACAGGAGACTTTTGTTGGGATTTATAATTGATTTCTTTTTTAGGTGGCACTTTTAGTTAGGCAATGTGTTTGTCTTTATGAAACTCCTGCAGTATTATACACAGATGGGGGTTTGTTCAGTTTGTCTATTGCTACACAACAAGCCCCCCCCCATCTTAAGGCCTTAAATGACAACATTTTATTATTGCTCATGAATCTGTGGTTGACTGAGCTCAGCAGGATGGCTCTTCTGGTTTTGCTTAGTGTCTCTTATATAGCTGCAGTCAGGGGGCAGATGGAGCTGGACCACTGGAGATGGTTTTATTCAAATGGCACCTTGAGGATGGCTGAGCCCCTATCCCTCCATAGCCTCACGACCTCTCCTTCCATGTGGACTTGTTAACCAGTAGTTGGATTTAATAACATGGCATCCCAGGGCTTTTTGAGCCTCCTTAGGTGTAGTTCTAGAGCTGATCTTGTGTCACTTCTACCTCATTCTGTTGGTTAAAGTGAGTCCTAGAGTCAGCCTAGATTCAGTGTGGGAGGGATGATATAAGACATGAGTTCCAGGAGATATAGCCCATTAGGGCCATCTTTGGCTAGTGGCTACCACAGGGTTTGTTTTCTCACATGGGGGGAAGTGAGCTGAGCAGGTTGAGGTGAGGTGCAGCTCACCAACCCTCTAGTACTCCAGGCTCCTATTTATCAGTTGCTCTTCCTCCAGTAATAGACAGGAGGAAGAAAAGCTCTAAGGAAAAGAGACAGCATCTCTGTCAGGAAACCAAAGCCTTTCCTGAAATCCTCAGTGGACTTCTGCTTGTGTCTCTTGGGCTGGAACTTGTGACATAATCACTCTTGTTGCAGGGAAGTCTGTGAGAAAGGAAGCCTGCTGTTCTGGCTTGAGATGCCATGTATCGAACCATTTGGCTATATTGCTTTAATTTTATTTACTTCAGGAAACATTTCTTACAGAACTGAATATGTAAATGACACCCTTTCATCTGTGTTCATTGCCACCCTGAGCCGAGGACCAATGGGAAAAAAGAAGAGAATAGACCTGTGGGGCAGGCATCTACATAGTCTGTTCAGACAGCCAGCCAGCGAAGTGGTGGGTAAATGGAGACAGTGTGCATTTATTTATCAGCTGCGTAAAACCCTCTGTAAGTTGACCACCCAAGCAACTATAACAAACTGGTCAACATACAGAGATGGTCAACATAAGGGACTAGGCCCATTGTACTGATCTGTACATGTGGTCCATGTCCGGTCTATGAAAATTAGGTCAACTTAAGGAGATGGTATCCTCCTTATCCTTATCTTTCTGGAGCCAATATTGTAAAAGGGGAGATAGATAGTAAACAAACAAGTTTATAGTAACTCAGAAAGAAGTAAGAAGTGTGAAGAAAAATAGAGGAGGATGCATGGGATGAGAGGAAGCATGTGGTGCTCAGGGAAGACCATTCTGCTGAAGTGACATTTGGGCAGAAGTGAAGGAGGGGGGGAGTGAGGGAGCCATGCAGGTATCTGGGGGGAGAGTATTTGGGGCGGAGGGAAGGACCAGCACAAAGTCGTTGAGTTGAGAAGGTGCCTACTGTTCTTGGAGGACTTCAGAGTGGTTGGCAGGGACTGGGACATAAATGAAGGAAAGAGTGGTGGGAAATGAGAGCAGAGGGGTGGTGGGGGCAGACTGTGAGGGGCCTTACGGGCTACAGGGAGGACTTCTGGCTTTACTGAGAGTGAGACGGGGCCATAGGAGGATTCTGAGCAGGAAGAGGACATGAAGGGACCATTAGCACCATTAGTAGTGAAAGTCATCATGAGCCTCTTCTCAGAGTCACCTTATGTTTGAAATCACCTCTAGATACCTTTAAAAAAAGTAAATTGCTTTAACTCCTATTAATTCTTGACCACTCTTGTTCTGTCTATATCTGCCACTATCTACCTCCTCCCCACCCTTCACTGGATTATTTCAAAGCTAAATGAATAAATATTTATCTGTAAAAGATAAGGATTCTTTAAAGGTGTTATGACAAGACTGTTGTCTTGCATAAAATAATTACTTACATTATCCAGTCAGTGTTAACATTTTAGGTTTTCTCATAACATTTAGGTCTTCTCATAAATATTTTTTCTAGAATTGGTTTATATCAATCAGGACCCAACAGGGGCCATCATTGGACTTGGTTCATATGCTTGTCAAGTGTCACTTAGTCTATGCTCTTCCCCTGTCCTCTTTCGTTTTTTTCTCGTACAGTTTAGTTGTTGGCCAAAGCCATGTGATTTGTCCTGTGTATGATCAGGTCTAGATCTAACAGATTTTATCTTTGTTGCAGCATTTGACTTGTTCCCCTATCCCTGTTTTTCCTTTAAATGGGTAGTTGGATTTAGAGACTAGGCTGAGATGTACACACACACACACTCTTTTTCTTTTTGACGGGGAGGGGAAGACATTCTTCTAGGTGTTGGTGTACATCCCTTAGGAGGTGTGTAAAGCATGTGGTCCCTTGTGTTTTGTAATGAACAGTGGCCACGGGTGACTGTTGCTTAGATCCATTATTTCATTTGGGGTTTGCAAAAACCATGATATTGTAATTCTGCCCACCTCATCATTTATTAGCTGGACTATTCCTCTAGAGAGAAACTTCCCCTCATCTATTATTCAGTTATCCTGAGGGTTCTGACTCTTTTGAACTTTGGTTTACATTAGAAATGAGTATTAAGCAATTGGGCCCGTGGTTTCTAATCTGCTGGTTTTTCTTTCAGTGACTCAAATCTTCTGTCTTTGTTTTGTGTTCACTCATTCAGCATTGAATGGTCTCTGTTACTGCTCACACCCTGCCCTGGGCCTGGGAATCAACCCCCGACTTGGTCCTAGTCACTCACTGTGTAGGCACGGCTGCTTCAGGCCTTACCTTTGACCAGGTGGGGCCTGTGCTTGTTTGTCAGTCAGAGTAACCATTGAGAGAAGACTCTAGATTGTTGACATTACCATTTTTGTATTCCCTCCACCCCATGTATTTTCTGACCTTACAGCCTTTGGAGAGTCCCTGCTTCAGGCCAGGGGATTACTCCTTTATGCTTAGGGCTGGAGGTTTTTGAGCGGTTGGATTTCTTCTAATCTGACACTCCATTCCTAGACAAAAGAACAATAAGGGCTCTGCTCCATTAGAGAGGCTAGTCCTTCTAGTAGCCTAGCCAGGGGCAAGCTTTGACCCCAGCCTCTGTTGTCTGGGTCATAAATTCTTTAGAGCAGTAGCACGCCTGAAATCATTCCGATGCTTTGGAATCAGTCACTCAGTACGTTGCAGGACATCTAAGGGCCTTTTTTGCTTCTAGAGATTGTAGTACATTTATTTCTTTCATGGAGGAAAAGATTTATTGTGTAATGATGTACAGTTCATTAATTCATTTAATCGTTGAATTATTCAGCAAATATTTACTGTACATCTCATGTTTCAGGTGCTGGGGACAGAGCATGTCTTCCTGGAGTTTATAGTTCAGGTTGAGGGACTCAGACAATAAAGAAGTAAACAAATTGATAATATAATTCTAGATGGGTATGAATAATGCCATGAAGTCATTAAAGCAGAATGGTGAGAGAGACACACCTGGGAAGGGGGCGGCTGTGGGAAGCTAGCCACCTGAGGGGCTGAGGGGAGAGCTTTCCTAGGCTGGTGACATCAGCTGAGACCGAAATGGTTCAAAGGTGCCAGCCTTGTGAAAGATCTGGGGAAGAGCTTTCATGGCGGAAGGAATAACAAGTGCTGAGGTGCTGAGGCAGGAATGAGTTGGTGTGTCAAGGGACATCAAAGTAGCTGGGCAAGGGGGAGAGCCCAGTAGAGAGTTTGGGTCTGATTCTGAGTGTCACCTCTCTTGTTCCCTTTGGCTACTTTGAGGAACATAGATTGAAGAGGTGGGAGTGGAAGTGGGGCCATGAGGACGGCAGCCTCTGCCAGGGTGAGGAGAGAGAGGAAGTGCCCAATGAGAGTGGTGGCCTTAGTGCTTCAGAGGAGTGCATGACCCAACAGAACTTGCCAAGGGATTGGTCAAGCGTGGATGGTGAACAGGGTGAAAGATTCTCCAGGTCATTATGGTAGAAATAATAACCCCAGTCCCCTCTTATATGGCCTGAGATGTTCTGGTATTATATACATATGTCTCTATTGCAGTAGACCTTTATTTCCCATTTCACAGATGAGGAAACTGAGACCCAGAGAAGTGAAGTGCTTGATCCTTGTCACCTGATTGGGGCTGGGCTTAGAACCTAGATAGCCTGACTCATCGTCTGACTCTGCTCCTCATTTTGCCCTCATTCCAACCATGGTTGTTGGTTGTTAATTCATGATGTTGACACAGGCCATGCTGTACCCAGGAGGAGGTGGATGTCAGTGTCCTATGTTTAAGAAGTCAGGAGGGGATTAGGTCCATCCACATTGGTGGCCTATCCGCCATCCCCCCTAACCTAGATCCTGACACGCCTTTTAATACAGGGCAGAAAACAGGGACTTTTGATCTGACACAAAAGTAACTTTACACGTGGCCCAGATAAGGTATATATAATCCCTGGACTTTGAGCTCCTGAGGCTGCTTAACTGATTGGGCCGAAAGTCTTCGTACCCATCAAATCCTTCTTAACACCTCTTTCAGCATTCCACAGTAAAGGAAACTCACCTCCCACAGGGTGTGTGCCACATGTGATACCTTGGCCAGGCAAATGGCTTATTTGATGACCTCTAAGAGAGGTGTGGCTCTCTCTTTGCCTGCATGTGGCTCCTGTGAATTTGGTCCTGTGAATGGTTTTGCTTACCATTCACCCCTCAGTGGCACTGACAGACACTGATCATCTCCTGTTCCTGCTTGCATTTAGGCTTCATGGCAAGGATTTTACATCAATTGATTTTTTTAAATTAAATCATAGCTGTACATTAATGCAATCATGGGGTACAGTGTGGTGTTTTCATATACAATTTGAAATATTGTCATCAAACTGGTTAACTTAGTCTTCATGTCATTTTCTTAGTTATTGTGTTAAGATGTTTATATTCTACTTTTAGAAAGATTCACTTGTACCCTTGTGAGATAAACCATAGAGATGATCCCTTCAATCACCCTCCCTCCACCCATCCACCCCCCCTCCATCAATCGATTTTTAAAAATTCTGTTTTAAAATATCTTTACTGATGGCCAAGATGGTGGATTGCCTGAGCTCAGTAGTTTGAGACCAGCTTGAGAAGGAGTGAGACCCTGTCTCTACTAAAAATAGAAAAACTAGCTGAGTGTTGTGGTGGGAGCCTGTAGTCCTAGCTACTAGGAAGGCTGAGGCAGGAAGATTGCTTAAACCTAGGAGGTTGAGATTCCTTTGAGCTAGGCTGATGTCATAGCATTCTAGTCTTGGGCAATAGAGTGAGACTCTGTTTCCAAAAAAATAAATAAAAAAGAAAAGGAGGCTCGGCGCCTGTGGCTCAATCGGCTAAGGCGCCAGCCACGTACACCTAAGGTGGCGGGTTCGAATCCCCAGCCCGGGCCCGCCAAACAACAATAATGGCTGCAACCAAAAAATGGCCGGGCGTTGTGGCTGGCGCCTGTGGTCCCAGCTACTTGGGAGGCTGAGGCAGGAGACTCGCTTGA
>CAUYQV010197114.1:0-20031 GCA_963574575.1 Galagoides demidoff | reverse complement strand
CATAAAATTATTTCCTTTTCTTTTTCCTCAATTAAAAATGAAAAATTTTCTACTATTGCTCAATTCTAATGCTTAAGAAATACTTGGTTTTATTGGTGGTCAGTGTTTTTTATTTGTAGTTCAATCAAGCCTAATGTTGAGCAAGTTTTGAATATTATGAAATAAAAGATTAATATTAGTAACTGTTATATTTTTAGTGTCATTGTTTATTGCACTTAATAATTGTAGGTGAGGAAGGAAGGAAGGAAGGAAGGAAGGGAGGGAGGGAGAGAGGGAGGGAGGGAGGGAAGGAAGGAAGGAAGGAAGGAAGGAAGGGAGGGAGGGAGGGAGGGAGGGAGGGAGGGAGGGAGGGAAGGAGGGAGGGCCGGTCATGGTGACTCACAGGTATATCCCAACACTTTGGGAGGCTGAGGCAAGAAGATTGCTTGGGGCCAGGAGTTTTAGACCAGCCTGAGCAACACAACCACACCTTATCTCTACACAAAATAGAGAAAGGAATTAGCTGGGTGCGATAGAGTACACCTACAGTCCTACCTACTCATGATGCTGAGGCAGGATATGCCCTGACCCCAGGAATTCCAGGTTTCATGAGCTATAAGCCCACCCATGTGCTCCAGCCTAGGCAACAGAGTGAGACCCTATCTCTAAAAAAAAAAAAAATAAAAGATAAAAAAAGAAGAAAGAAACCAGATAAAGAAGGAAAGAAGAGGGTGGTCTTTAATTTAACAAATATTCATTATGTGCCAGACACCTTGGTAGCCTCTCACCCATGGAAGATGAAAACACATAAACACAGTCTTTGATCTTACCTAATTTCTTGTCTAGAGAGACAAATGTGGTAACAACATAATGTAGCTACACAGGAAGTGTTAAACCTTCCTCTGCTGGATAAGATCAGGATCAGAGTATGAGCCATAAAGCTGTGGCTTGAAAAAATGGCAAGCTGTGATGTTTCCTACAGAAACACCAGCAAGTAAAAAGAGATGGGAGAAAGAGCACAGAAGTCTAGAAACTACAGCAGCTGGGTATTACCAGGACGCTGGGCGTGTGCCTGTGAGTCAGAATCACTTGATCACAGCTCTGTGTGCCAGGCAGGTGTGCATTTGGGGGAGTGATGAGTGTTGGGAAGGATGGCGATTGGGTGGGCACTGCAGTAACAGGCACTGGCTGGGCAGAGACAGAGAGGAAAATTCCATACAAGCAGATTGTTCCTGCAAGATACATATTTTTTTCCCTTTATTTCCAGATTCAAAGCCACCCTCAATGTTTTAATGACATTTAATGACATATGACTTCTGGAAAAATCAACACGAGTCTACTATTTGCATTAGTCTAGACTTTGTCTGTGTATTAAAGTATCCTGGAATAACAATGACAATAACCACAGTCTCTGATACAGTGCTCAGTATACACCGGCCACTCTTTAAACACCGCAATTTCTCTATGATTTTGGTACTTCCTTTATTTCACTTTAAAGATGAGGAAGGTTTGTGATTTGGTCTCACTTTCAGGCCCATCTGGCACCAGATTTAAACCCAAACAACTGGCTTCTGGAGTCCATTCTCTCAAATATTTAACCTTCAATTTTCTAGTTTTAAATTTTAATACTAATTTTCAAGTACAAGTAGCAATCTGCTATGAAAAATAATTTTAAAATTCCAACATGAATGATTATTGCTCATTTTTTAGCAGTGGTTCATCAGCTAGTGTATTACAGCTCCAGAAAAAGTAAAGGGGAGGCATAGGGATAGTGTCCCATCTCCTGGCACTTAACGAGTCGGACCCTGGGGCTATGTAAACAGCATGGTTCTACAGGATATTTAACAATAAGAGAGCAATTCTACAATCATTGGGAAGATCTCTGCTTTTTAAAATTTATTTTACTTGGATGTTTATACTTTATTTTATTCTTTGCTCCTTCAAATGGCATTGGGCAAATGTTAAAAAAAAGGGGGGGAGGGAAGGAAAGAAAAACACCTTCACAGCATTTGTAAGAGTACATGTACAGAAATCTTCTATGCAGGTTCATAGATACTGTCAAATACAAAAAAGAAACTTCTGTGAATGCCTGCAGTGCATTTTTAAAACACAGAACTAAATCTCTCACTTTTCTCTATAAAATGTGCTAGTTTTTAAAACTTTCAAAACTATTAATGACTTTTCAAAGCTTCCCACAAAATTGCTTAGTCAGTATCCATTCATGAGGAACAACCAATATCCCCTGATAGGACCTAATTTACGTCCCTTGCTGTGTTTTCTTTGAACATTCCTGGATTTAATTATCTGGAATAAACTGTTCCTCTTGACAAGAAATACTGTTTCTTGGTTTTATTCCATGTCTATAGAAATTTAGAATCAAGATCCGATACAAATGAAAAAAATCATTATAGACTAAATATATAAAGAAAATTAAATGTCCATGGAGCATAGTGAAAAGGGCCATTTCCTTAGTTTTCACCAGCGATTAGATGCCAACAACACCGAAGAAAGAAAGAAAAAAGTCAAATGTAATAGCCAGGTTCTCTGTGAACGTGTGATTAATACTGCTAGTCAATTGAATCCTGTAAGCAGTTCAGAATGTTGTTAATTACAGTTCAAGGAAAGCAAATTCAATATCAAACACTTTTAAGCAAAAGTAAATGGGATTTTATGGTGTTGGCAACTATAATGTATTTTGAGCAAGGCAGGCTACTTCAGACATTAGCACAGTTGTTTATGGAGTTAATGATATGATATTTAAAATGTACTCTAATGTGGGTATTAAATTAGATCAGAACAGTGCTTACCAGTGTGTGTGTGGGGGTGGGGGTGGGGGGTAGGCCATATGTGCTATAAAGATAAAAGGATTTAGACAGTTGGAAAAGCAGCAAGTACAGTTAAGAATCCTTACAATGAAAAATGCAAGAGAATCTACTATCTGGAGGAAGCAGGTAATCTCTCACCAAGCAGAGTGCTTGCAAAATGCATGGATGGCAAATTGCCTGTTACACTTGTTCTCCACTCCCACCATTTTCTAAACCCGTCTATTTTTCATGGATTTCAGGATGAGAAGGAACTATATTTGTCCCTGATAGTCAACAGCATTTTCCCTATGATATTTCACCTTTTAAAGCGGGGAAAGGGCAGTTTGCTATCCCATCCTTCCTTGGCTGAGGAAGTGGAATGGCCTAAGGAGGTGGGCTGAGGCTAGCAATGCCACCTGTAAGTAAGTTTCCCAATTTCCCAGCAATTAGGTATTTGGATTGACTGACTTTCCTTTTATTTTGCAAATGTACCCTGGCAACAAGCAATCTATCATTCCTAAGGAGCAATTACAGTAATGTTGAATAGTAGCCGACTCAGTAATGGAAAGAAGCCTTTTCCCATCTCTGCCTCAAAGGAAAAGAAAAGAGATAAGGAGTAAGAAGGTAAGACCATGGTCATTTTAGGGCCCACAGCTCTGAAAGTGACGCCTGAGCAGAGGGCTTAGATTTCCACAGGGCAGCCTAAAGGCTGAGGGTAAGAGCGAGACTTGGAAGAGTAAGTGGAATGACAGAAACTTACCACCTGCCCTGCAATTTTGCCTCTGGTTTTGGGAGTAAAGCCACAACATCTACCTCTACCTACCTGATGATGAAAAACAGATGGCAGGTTGGATTATCTGGTGCCAGGGAAGGATGGTGGAGGCACACACATCAGCAGGCGAAGGAGACCTTGAAACAGTCACATTCTGTGCCAAGTTCTTATTCTTTTTGCCTTGATGGTGGTATCCTGTATTCCAGGGCAATACTTAAAGCTCACCCCATAAATCCCTGCTTCCGCTTCCAGGCTGGCTTCAGGGGCAGGATGGCATAGCAGAAAATTTGAGAATAATCCAGATAAGAGTACACGTTCTAGCCCTACCGCTAATTGGCGAAAGTCATTGAAAAGGCTGCACAATTTTAGCTTCCGTTTCTCGAACTGAAAAACTGAATAATAATGCCTGTACAGGACTCTGCAGCTATTAATAGATGGAACATGTGAATTCACCAAGCCCAATTTCTGACATTTGATGAACTCTCAGTAAATACAAAACTGCTGCTCTTAAAAAGTCACTGATCCCCCGTTAACACTTCAGAGTTTCAACTCTTCATTCTTTCACTCCCTCACTCATCTGTATGCTCAGGTTTAATACATCATTACGTTAATATATAGTTGATATGAAATGACGGCAACACTAATATATCATTTAGACACCCCCACACCCTAAGAGAGAAAACAAAACCAAGGGCCACACTGTTCTCTCACAACAGATCAGGTCCTGTCAATTACCACCTCTCTCTGGAGAGGATAAATGGGGAATACACAGAGAACAAAGATTCGGCAGCCTGAGCAACAGCTGGAATAACTTGGGAATAGAAAGGTGAGGACAGAGCCAAAGGTGAGAGAGTCAAGGGATGAGTCTGCAGAATCTGTGGCTAATATGAACTTGTGAAGGAGAAAAATACATACAGAATGGATGAAGCCACGGGAATGGAGAAAGCAGAACTGCGTCTCACTAAAATACAGGAGGAAAATAAAAGAGCTGTCTCGCAGCATGAGTGATGTTCCTGTGCCAGCCTCCCTCATGTCCCCAATGTCAACTACAGTGTAGACCCTGCCCACTCACACATTCTCCATTCTCCTCTCTCCTCTCTCACCAGAGTGAACTTCCTCACATTCAGCACCCTCAGGACACCCGAGGGGTTTCTAATCCTAACCAAAGCCTTTACAGATCCATCATCCGAGTGGTAATTTACTTTGAAGTAACTTGGTATGGACAGCTTGTGCAGCCTAACTTTTGTATAAAAGGTGATTACCTTTTAATTGATATTTGAAGTCTCCCAAACAGGAATCAATATTCTAGGACACAACTGGAGTCACTGAAGATTCAGTCATGAAAATCTAACCGGGATAGTTTATGCATTAGTATGAAGCAGTCATACAACTGGACAGAAAGAGCAGGAGCCCCACAGCCCCTGTGAGAGCTGTTTGATTTTGTGTCATCTGTTTTCACAGGGAAACGGTCCTTTATAACCAGAGGAGTGACCAGCTTTGCTTTTCGATCAAGGTTCTGGAAACCACAGCTGGCTGACCCACACCGGCCCTGTGCCTGGCTGGGAATAAAGTTCTATTGGAGTAATATGTTTACACACTGTCTGTCTGTGGCTGCTTTGGGGACTTCAAGGGCAGAGTTGAATAGCTGTGATGAGATGACACACCTCAGAAAATTAAATAGATTCACTCTCTGACCCTTCACAGAGGGAGCTATCCAAGCCCAGCGTCACGTCATCTTGTCCACCTAAGCAGGACACTGCAAGTAAAGTGTCTGTTTCTGAGACTGAGGGGGGAAGGTTCTCCAGCACGTGTGACTGTTTTATGCTTGTCTGCTAAGATGAGTTGGGACTAAGACTGGCTCGTTCTTTCCTCTTGGTGACACTGTAGGAACAGGGACGTCCAACCCGCCTTACCTCTGGCCCATTCTCACTAATAGTAACTAACACCAAACCCCAAGGAGTGCCAGGTTGAGGTTTTTCTGAGCAGATTAAATGCAAGAGAAAAGGAAGAAAGAAAAAGAATGAAAGGAAATGAAAGGGGGGAAACGAGAGAGGAAAGGGCAGGGAGGATGAAAGAGCGAGAGAGAGCTCACAGCAGTCCCTGACACCACAGCCATCTGACCCCAGCCCAGCCCAACGGGATGTTAACCGTCTCTGATTTATGGGTAAAAGCAAAAGCTCTCAGATTTATGGATAAGTGACACTGATCTCCGGCTGGATAGTAAATAACACTCTCCCAGAACATTCACTTCAGACAAAGTTACCGTCCAGACTCTTTCACAGAAGGATCACCTTCTTCCTCTGTGCCAGTGACAGCTCTGAGGCAGGTCACTGCCGCACCCCCCTGTGCATCAGACCTGGTGAGACATCCAGTCTTACAACTGCCACCAGGATTCTGCCAACACTCGACCCAAAACACAGTGCTGCCTCCTCAGACTCTCCCCACAACAGCCCAAACCCTAGCTCGGCGTCAGCATCCGTAGCACAGTGGTTACAGCGCCAGCCACATACACCGAGTATGATGAGTTCAGACCTGGCCTGGGCCAGCTAAACAACTGCAACAAAAAAATAGCCAGGTGTTATGGTGGGTGCCCAGTCCCTGCTACTTGTGAGGCTGAGGCAAGAGGATCATTTAAGTCCAAGAGTTGGAGGTTGCTGTGAGCTGTGATGTCACAGCACTCTACTGAGGGTGACATAGCAAGACTGTCTAAAAAAAAAAAGCCCAAACCCTGCATGAGGGTCTTGCTCACACCCTCTTACTGAGACGCCCCAGTTTCCCGTGCAGTGGTACGAAGCCACCTTGCTCAACCCTGGTGTCCGGTGGGTGCTCCGGCGCATCACACAGCACTTCCTTTCCCGGCAACACAACCAACTATGCGCAAGCTGCTCTCTGCATTTAGACTGCAGACTTCCCAAAGTGTTAACTGTTAAGACAAGTCATAGCCCTTCACACCTTAGGTTCGTTTTATATTAAACGTACATTCAGGTCAGGCTTAGCTCACAGCTGCTGCTGGGGTAATTGTCTACCAGAGACATTCTGGTCAACATGGCTTATATATTTCAGCAGAGCATTGAATCTGGAGGAATGATGTGAAACTCATTATTAAAATTTGTATTAATACCAATTTTAGAAGGATAGCAATTAAAGCGGGTTAGAGAAATTTATACAAGTTCTTAGTTTTCTTTGTACT
Organism: Galagoides demidoff; assembly: GCA_963574575.1. Taxonomy (NCBI): domain Eukaryota; kingdom Metazoa; phylum Chordata; class Mammalia; order Primates; family Galagidae; genus Galagoides; species Galagoides demidoff. Next base: position 13,286 of record CAUYQV010197114.1, on the reverse strand, counting down.
CCGTTCATATTTCCTGAGTATCAATTATAAAAACTGAGGTCTTTCTTAGTTTCTTTAGCTGCAGGGCTTTTAAACCTAAATTGCTATGTTACATTTTTCAGCTAAAATAACCAAATATTGAATACATCACCGGGGGAGCTAACTGAAAGTTTTTTATTGATATGAAATATCATTGACACCTTGGCAACTATTTAACAAAAGAGTCAGGTATGGTTCAAGGTCAAAGGTGGCAAGTATGGAGAATAACCCTTAGTTTGTGATATCTGAAACTTAGGAAGGTAATCAGAGAGCTCAAACGTGGTTTATGAGAACAGTGTTGCTTACACACTTGGATAAGAATGCTCAGTATTAGGTATATTGATTGTTGGTTATATATTAAAAGTTGTTAAAAGATATTTGTGATAATTACCTCAATACGACGGATGGAAATTACGATTTCTACCAACCTCCAGATGGGGAAAGCGTGTATAATACCATTGGATCTACGTAAGAAGTTACTACATGTTTTTCTTCCTTTTTCACTTTCCTTTCTTTTTAATTGGTTTCTTTATAGTATTTCCCACTCTTATATATTTTTTCACTTTTATATTTTCCCTTTCTGAGAATAAGTTATCTGTCAGTTCTCAATGTCACTGTGCAATCCTGGGGCTAATGCACCTGTTGTCAGCCAAAATCTGGGTAGAATTTGCATCATCCAGAAACACCCCTTGACAACTGTTTCTCCAGTGCCCTTTCCCTGTGCACTGTGTAGCTGGACATGTCACCATCAGGGCCTGTCCTGCCCTTGACTACTGCTTCTCCAGCAACCTTCCCTGTGTGCTGTGCAGATGGACATGTCACCGTTAGGACCTGTCCTTCCCATGACAACTGTTTCTCCAGTGCCCTTCCCTGTGTGCTCTGCAGCTGGACATGTCACTGTCAGGGCCTGTCCTGCCCTTGACAACTGCTTCTCCAGCACCCTTCCCTGTGCGCTGTGTAGCTGGACATGTCACCCTGAGGGCCTGTCCTGCCCTTGACAACTGCTTCTCCAGCACCCTTCCCTGTACACTGTGTGCAGCTGGACATGTCACCCTGAGGGCCTGTCTTGCCCTTGACAACTGTTTCTCCAGTGCCTTTCCCTGTGCACTGTGTAGCTGGACATGTCACTATCAGGGCCTGTCCTGCCCTTGACAACTGCTTCTCCAGCACCCTTCCCTGTACACTGTGCAGCTGGACATGTCACCCTGAGGGCCTGTCCTGCCCATGACAACTGTTTCTCCAGTGCCTTTCCCTGTGTGCTGTGTAGCTGGACATGTCACCGTGAGGGCCTGTCCTGCCCTTGACAACTATGTTTCTCCAGCACCCTTCCCTGTGTGCTCTGCAGCTGGACATGTCTCCATGAGGGCCTGTCCTGTCTTGGCCTTGAAATTGTCCTCAATTTCCCTGCTTATAAAGCAGAAGTGAGAGCCGATTACATAACAAATATCTTGTAAGCACAAATAGCCCCTGGAAATTCATCCAACCGTAAGAGCCTTATTAATGAGGAATCTGTTTCTGCCTCTCTCCCTCTGCTTGGTCTAGGGGGATACAGGTGATTGGGTTCACTTGACCCCAAGCTCATATAAGTATATTACTTGAGATGTTAAGAGTGAGCTCAGCAGAAACTCTAATGTCATCTAGTACAAGAAGCAAATGTCAGTGGCATGGGAGGAAGAGGCCCAGTTCCATCCTCCCTGCTCGATAGTTAAATCTAGAAAAAAAATGTCCCTGGAGTAACATGGTAGGAATTGGAGATACTTACCTTAGAAGAGGAAAGACTTCAAAGACCAGGTTTGAAAGGAGAGAACAAAAGATCAAGAAGATGCTTCCATTCCTTATGAAATCACTTATCAGATTGGACAGAACTCTGGAAAACACCCAGAAAGGTCACATGGCTGTCAAAAGCAAAAGTTAAGTTCAGCCCCGAGATTTCCATCTCTGAGTTCAATGTTGCTTCTGTGACCATTTCCAAGAGGTCATGAGTGTGATGATCATAGAACCAAACATTCATAAGCTGAAATATCTAATTCCTAAATTAATAGTTAACTACAGCCAACTCTTCAATGGCTGTATCAACTTCGATTTTACCATAAAGTGTATTTCTGTGTGATTAAGGAGGAGATTCAATGGCATATTTTATGTAAAAGACCAACCACAGTGCCTGACACAGAGTAGAACTCTTCAATTAGCAGTTAACAGATGATGATGATGGTGACCATGATATCACTGTTAACCATATCAATGCCAGAACTAGGAACTCTCAAAGGTTACACTGGGACAAATTCTTCAATATGAGCAAGAATTTTGTTAATTTTCAGAGATAATCATAGTATCATAGTTGCAATCTTGAAAATGTAGATTTTGTGCTATTTTTGGAGGGAGGGTAATTTCTATTTTAATGAGAGAGAGTAATTTGTCTTCTTCAAAGAGCAATCTAGGAATCTAGTATCACAGTAGAGATGTGTCCTGGTTAAATGAGTGAAGGTCCTTTCTATACACACAGTCAACAGACAGTTCACAGATTTTTAAGCTATGCTACAGGGGATTTCTGTTGTCCTTCCCTCCATCATCTTTAGCCTTGGGGAGATACCACCCATTTTTATAGGGCCCATACAAATGGCAACTCCTTTGGTAATATGCTAAGTCCATAGTACCTCACAGTAGAACTCATGTATTTTTATTATGCTCCCAGAATACAAATCATATCTCATTATATTATAGCTATGTTTTTCAAACAGTGTGTTGCATATTCCAAGCACTTAATAATAAAATCCATTATTAGGGTAAGCAAACTACACCAAATCACAATGGCAATGCAGAAAGGGTCAAATAAGATATGTGGCCTACCTGAATGTGACAAGGTAAATTCTCATTGAAAAATTTTTTTTTCTATTTCTTTGCTAATGTACTCAAGTGATTACTTTGTTTACTTTACTTTTTCCATTTTTCAACAAGTCTTTTAAGTGTCATAAAAATAAAATTATCGTACAACAAAATAGTAAAATACCAAAAACACTGATCTGAATATTTTCTGAAAACTCTGAGTAATAATATACTTTATTTAAAATAGTTAATCAGAAGAAATTAATTTTAGTCCTTGTTTTATTTTTGCAAAATGAGCCACATATTAATTACATCATAGGATCATGTAACCAAATTCATTTATTAAAGACTGACATAGTCTCCAGTCACTACTGAGTAACAGGTAGACACAAAAGAAGTTAAAATAAAAGAATGGCAGTGATAAAAGTTCAAATTGACCTTATATCTATCTTTATTTTTTAATGTATGACACAGGAAAAAAGGAACTGGTTTTGGAATCAGATCACGGGCTCCAGAACTTGAGGAAAGTTACCTTAAAATTTCAAATTTGTTCTGCTTATAACTTCAAAGTAGGAAAAATGACATCATTTTATTCACTGTTTTCTTTGTGTGTGTGTGTGAATCAATTGTTTTTTACTCCTCCAGGAACTGAGAAAGTGTCTTTAAACTCACTGTTTTACCTCTGTTTCAGATGGAAACATTCACTTTCTATTTTCCATTACTCATCTGCATAAATATCCAATTTACTCCATAAGCAAACAGGCCCCAGAGATCACCAACCAAGTCTCCTTTTTTTTTTACAGCCTCTACAACTTCAGCTCAATGTCATACACAGAACAACTGTTAGGAAACCTGCGATCATGGAGTTCCTGAATGAAATACCAAATTCAAACTTTTTTAAGTATACAATTTTTTCTTCACTAACTTTAAAAATTAGTAGGTAATACTACTATTAAACAAATAAATAAAAATTCATTGTTAAGGTAAACGATCCAGATTTCAGTGATGATGCAGAAAGGACAGAAGTTGATATTTGGCCAACACACATGTCTAAGTACATACACACCAACTATTTCTTTAAGGAAAATTATCTAGGTAATTTGTCTGCATATCATTTTATTTATTATTTTTATAACGCTTACTCTGGGCCATTACAATGTTTGTAATAACTTAAATGTTTTTTACTCATTTAATAATTATAACAATTTTATAGGGTATAGGTTTTACTCTAATTTCCTTTCTACAGATGAGAAAATTGCAACACTGAGATTAAATAAATAACAAGATTACAGAGCTTGTGAATTTCAAAGCCAGAATTTGAACCTAACAGGAGATCTTCAGTTTCTGCTTTTCTAACTGTTATACTAGGATGTAATATTTCAAAATGTGTCATCACTACTCTCTTGAAATATGGAATGTAATTCTTCTGACATTTATAATACATGTATTGAGTTTACGATAAAAAACACTGATAGGAAATTTACCTTTTTTAGTACTAGTGGCAACAGAACATACTTTATCCACAAATCTTATCCCAGGAAGGCATCTATTCCTTTTTCCCCTAGGTACTTACACAAATCTTACAGCATTTCACCACAAGATAAATGTTGGGAATTATTCAGAATCACTTAGAACTGCTCAATGGTAAATGCATGATGCTATCTGAGATTGCTTCTACAGTAAATCACCCAAAGTTATTGAATTTACTTCAAGTTATCTTATATAAAGTAAACACTATTACTGACATGAAGATATTTCATTTCCTCATGTTTCATTTACTTTCCATATACCAGAGAGCTAAGTAGACTATCATGATAGAATTCTGCAACATACTGCTTTAATATAATCTAGGTAAAAGCTATCTTCCTTTAGCTATCACAGTTGTGCTTAATAAAATCAGTCATGTAAATACACATTTTTTTGCTACTGTTTTTATGAAACCGGAAAAAGACAATACTAGATAAACAAAAGATGATAGCATATACCACTAAAATGCTGATATGAAGGGAAATTATGAAAGGTATCATTTTAGAAAGATAGATTATTCCAGAAGGAACATCTAAACAAGTAAAAGGAAAGATAAATTTTTCTCAATTTCCCCTCTGGATGCTACAGATTTAGTACCATTCTGGAAACACAGGAGAAAAATTAGCATCTGCAAATTTTAACTTGAGGCATCTGCAAACTTTAACTCATAATAGAATCACCTGGAGGACTTGTTGTGACATGAATTTATTACATATCAAGTTTTCATATCACAAACTGGGTCCAACCCTCAGCAGTGCAGACTAACGGGGTGTTGGATTAGGCTGGAGAATTTGCAAGTCTTATAAATTCCCAGGTGATGTTAATGCCGGTGGTCTGCCACCAGCCTGGGAATCACTGCCTGCAGGTTTTAGAGCTTCTCTCTTCAACCCTAGTGGGAACAGGGGACTGGTTACTTTCTCTTTCTAAACATGGAAGTGTAGGCTGTCATGCAAATAAACCTGTAAAAAAATCTATTTTCTTTGAATGTGTCTTTTGCATCTTTAATGTCAATTCAGGAATTGTAACTCTTCACTCTTAAAAAAATTCCATTCTATAGTAGCTACTATTAACATTTTATGATGAATCCCACCTGCAGAGCTCTTATAATTGTATTAAACAGGTTGTAAATATTTGGTTTATTCTAGGCCATTCATATGTGCTCCTACATAGTAAAAAATGAATTATCCTTCTTTGTAGTAATTGTGTATGTCCAAAATCAAGAGTATTAATTGCACTCAATAATTCATGAATTTATTCAATTTATATGCATTGAACTTGCACTTAGTTATGAGGTGCTCACATTTTATGAGTCAAAAAACAGACAAACCCCATGATGTAAAACTTAACAATGAAGATTAAAAATAAGCTGAAATGTTATATATCATTTGAAATGATGTAATTACCTAAGAAAACCAAACACACACACACACATATACAATGCAAGGGTCTGGGATGCTGCAATTTCAATAGGATGTCCAGGGTCAGCCTGGAGTGATGTGAGTCCAGGCATTGATGTTACTTTTTTCTTTTAGTTTTTTGAGACTGAGTCACAAGCTGTTGCCCTGGGTAGAACGCCATTGGCATCACAGCTCACAGCAACCTCAAACTCCTAGGCTTAAGCAATTCTCTTGCCCCAGCTTCCCAAGTACTGGGACTACAGGTGCTCACCACGCCTGGCTATTTTTGTCATTTCAGTTGACATCGTTGTTTTAACCAGCCCACGCTGGATTCAACCATACCAGCCTTGGTGTATGTGGCCAGCGCCCTACCTACTGAGCTACAAGCGCTGCCCCCATGTCACTTTTTGAATGTAAATTTTCTTTTTTTTTTATCTTTAAAAATATGTGTTTTCTGCTTTTCAATTTCTTTAGCCCCTCCACTGACATTATAAACTCTCTATTCGCCAACTGGTTACTTTTGAAAGCTTACATACTTTTTAAACAAAGTCTAAACTTGAAGCCTTGACTGCTTCAGCCCCAGGATACACTCATCCACTATATAAGGAGATTTTTAACTCCACAAATTCGACTTTTTAAAAAATAAAATTATATGTATTTTACTATAATGCCAATTTTACCAAGATCTAATTTACAGGTATCGTATTCCCCTTTTCAAAGCGGCAGCCTAGCAAGTTTCACCAAATGTGAACAGTCCTGTCAGTGTTAACCACCCGCCAGAGCCAGGCTGCTCACGAAGAGGATCCATCCCATGCAGTCTCTTGTCCCTAGATATGGGAACACTGGGTTTTTTTTTATACCTATAGCTTTGTCTTTTCCAAATGTTACATAAATAGAGTAACAGCATATTCACCTTTTCAATGCTGCCTTTTTTCTTTCAGCACAGATGAATCTGCATTGTTGCTGTGTGTGAGCAGTCTGTTTGTGATTTTACTGAGTAATATTCCATTCTGTGATGTTACTAATTTGGGTCTCCACTTGGCAGGTGAACATTCAGGTAGTTTTCAGTATGGGGCAATCATGAATAAAAATGCTATGCAAATTTACAACCAGTTTTGTGTGGACATATGTTTTTACTTCTCTCATATAAATACTTAGAAGTGTTGAGTCACATGGTAAGTAGAGGCTTAACTTCACATGAGACTGCCAGGTTGTCTCACCTGCAGTCACAGCATTTTACATTCTCACGGGCCATGTGGGAAAGTTGTACTTGCTCTACCTCCACACCTACACCAGGCATTATCAATCTTTTTTTACTTTACACTATTTTTTTTTTGTCATTCTAATAATGCACACTGGTATTCCATTTGGTTCTACTTACATTTAAATAATGATTAATGATGCTGATAAACTTTTCATGTGATTACTGTCTCACATTTCCTCTTTGGTGAAGTGTCTGTAAGTATTTTTTTATCATGTAATATCTTTAATTTCTGAGTGAGGAAAAATAGATATGGGTATTTCAAAAAGCATTTTAATGACCATTTTTATGTTCCAAATATATATAATCAACTGTTTTAAGGTCCAAATATAACCATCCCTAATTAACATTCCATTTTTCTCATGAATGCAGATTTAAATAATGAAAATGTTCAAAGTAGAAATAATAATATACTGCCTCTAAAACTTCAAAAATTAGGGTGGCACCTGTGGCTCAAAGGAGTAGGGCACTGGCCCCATATGCCGGAGGTGGAGGGTTCAAACCCAGCCCTGGCCAAACACTGGGGAAAAAAAAAAACTTCAAAAATTAATCTAAATCAGTCAGTTATAATCATGTAATATGCCTTCATTGCTATTGCTGTACATACTTGACCATATTTAAGAATTAAACATGACAATTAAATACATCATAATTTCTAGCATTTCACATTAAAGTGCTATCAACCGTCCCCTGTGGACAGGGCCGAGAAGCCTGTCTGAGCTGCTTTTGTCTTAGACATTAAATAAAAAATTATATTCCACTTATCTTAAAGAACATTGAAATGTTTAAATTACTTATGTAGTATAAAAATAAATGCTATATTATTACAATGAACTGATTATAAGTACTAATCAAATACTAAATGATTATTTCATAATCAAATATTAAATATATGTAGGATCAAAATTTTTACAGACTGGCATGAAAGTATGCCACTATAAATTAATTATGTAAAAGTTATAGTCACTCTCAGACCTTGATTTCCCTATTTGTAAATGGTAATAATATCTACTTCAAGGCATTTTAAAATATCTGAAATCGCACTCTAGAATACATATAGATATTTAAATATTAATATTATACCCATTCATAGGTAATTTAAAATGTTAAAGTCACAACTCCCTCACTGAGAAATAATTTGGTTTAATAGAATAGTGACACGTCTTCTTGTGTGTTATATGCGATGTTGCCATCAAAAACACACACACACACTTCATGAATTATCAGAAATAATATGCATGACTGTGAGCAAACAGGACCAGTCCAGGCTCCTTGGTATTCCCAAAGATTAAGGTCAACTAAGTCACATTTAAATGACCAAACATTTGTATATGAAGAAACAAGCCAAAATGAACAAGGATAAACATAAAGAAAGCATAATTACAAACAGTAAAGTTGAAGTCTTAAAAAGCAGAGATTATATATATTGTAGTATGGAAGCTAATAACATAAAATGTCTACATATTAAAAGTACAAGGAGAAATCCTTTACACAAAAAAAGTAGGCAACAAAGAACTATATCACAAACAAAGGTAGATTTGAAAATAAACTAGAATATTTTAAATTGTCAATTGCAGCAACAACAAAAATATATACATGGGACCTGAGCAAGTTAAAAAGTTTCTGCAAAACTCAGGGTCAATCAACAAAGCAGGAGGCAACCTAAAGAGTGAGAGCAGATGTTTGCAGGCCACCAGTCTGCCAGAATCTGCAAAGCACTCAAGCAAATCAACAGAAAAAGAGCAAAGAACCCCATTAAAATCTGGGAGAGAGAAAGAAACAGAATCTATTCGCATAAGAACAAATAGCCAACAAACTCATAAGAATGATTTTCACCATCTCTAATTATTAAAGAAATGGAAATCCAAACACTTTGAAATATCACCTAGTCACAGTGAGAATGGCCCACATCACAAGATCCCAAAACAACAGATGGTGGCCTGGGTGCAGAGAGAAGGGAGCACTCCTACACTATTGGTGGGATTGCAAACTGGGACAGCCCTTATGAAAAAAAGTATGGAGCACCATCAAAGAAATTAAAAGTAGACCTATTTGATCCTGCAATCCCATTACTAGGTAACTACCCAAAAGAAAAAAAAAGTCAATTTATCTTAAGGACATTTGCACTTAAATGTTTACAGTATCCCAGAGGTGAGGAAACGACCCAAATGCCCATCAACACATGAATGGATTAATAAACTGTGCTATATGTACACCATGGAATGCTACTTGGCCATAAAAAGGTGGGATTTTCTATCTTTTGTTACAACCTGGATGGATTTGGAGAATACTCTCCTAAATACCATAAGAAGGGGAAATCAAGAAGCCTATGCACTCAATAATAAACTGAAACTTGTAGGTTAACCACAATGTATACAGATGAGAGAAAAATTCGATTAAATTCAAGAAGGTTACAACCTTACAAATGCAAACAATGTAACCTAACCATATATACCCACTTAATCTAAAATTTTAAAAAAGAAAATGTATTGAATAGTTTTCCTAATATTCCATTAAAGTAATATAAAAAGATAATGTTTTTTAAAAAGTATAGTTATTAGTATAAAGTATTAGATTAAATCTAATTTATGTTAAATACCAGATTAGACACTTAAGGAGAAGAACTGATAAGCTAGAAGCCATTGAGAAAGCCTCAATCAAAAAATGACTATATCATATTCAGAGACTAAAAAAAACAAAGTGACTTTGAGAAAAACATCATTTCTTTCTAAACTGGCCATCCAAGACAATTCTAATCAAAGTCTCAATTGCTTATTCAGAAGATTTGATAGTCTGATACCAAAATGTTATGACACTGAAAAAACCAATATCCAAGAAAGAAGTTGGAAATATTTATCTGGCAGGATATCAAGACTTGTTACAAAGAGTCATAAACACCCAGTAATTAAGTGGTGAGATTTTAGAGCAAATACACAGTGCACAGACATGAAAGGCCCTGAAGCAGATGCAGGCGTGTCTATAAACACGGGGAAAGCAGGGGCGCGTGGTGATCACATTCTGGTGTGTTAGTACACAGATAGCCCAAGGGGACAGGAGAGCTCCAAAACAGAAATAGACCTAAATGATGATCTCACATTTAACACAGAAACAGAAACTTTTGCAAAATTCAAAGTTTATAGGTTAAAAGCAAAATCCTGAAGTTTTTGCAATGCATTTAGAAGAGTACCATTGACTTTAAAAATCAGGATTTCTCTAATAAGAAACAAGAAATTCCTACCAAGGAAAAAATATTAAACACATTAATTTAAAACTATGTAATCAAAAGTAATTCATTAATAAAAATTTTAAAAAGTTGCCAACTAAGTTATTTGCAACACATAAAGATTCATCAAAAGCTTTATCTAGAAATTTTAAAGTGGCAAATGAACATAATCTACAAAAAGAGATAACGTAACAGAAAATAAGCAAATTTCATGAATAGGTATTTCAGAGCACAGAAAGCACTAATGGCCAAGGATTTTTTTTTTTTTTTAATAAACCTCAAACTTGGCTCGGCGCCTGTGGCTCAAGCGGCTGGGGCACCAGCCACATACACCTAAGGTGGCAGGTTCGAATCCAGCCCAGACTTGCCAAAGAACAATAATGGCTGCAACCAAAAAATAGCCTCCTGTTGTGGCAGGCGCCTGTGGTTCCAGCTACTTGGGAGGCAGAGGCAGGAGACTCACTTGAGCCCAGGAGTTGGAGGTTGCTATGAGCTGTGATGCTATGGCACTCTAACCAGGGGTATAGCTTGAGACTCTGTCTCAATTAAAAAAATAAATAAATAAATAAAAATAAACCTCAAACTTAATGAATTAGGAACATATAAATTCCAATCATAAGAGATACCATTTGAGCACAATAAAAAAATATCTAGTATTACCAAGTACCAATGCGTATCTGGAGCTCTCATAAAGTAAGACGATGGACTTCTGAATACAATGATACATGTGCTCTAAGATACAGAAATTCTGCTGCTGACAGAATGGCAGAAGGCAGGGGTCCTCAAACTTTTTAAACAGGGGGCCAGTTCACTGTCCCTCAGATCGTTGGACGGCCGGACTGCGGGCCCCTTGGGCTGCTAAGCAGGATAGGCAGGGGCAGCAAAAACACCAGGTGGGCCAGATAAATGTCCTTGGTGGGCCGTAGTTTGAGGACGTCTGGCCTAAGGCATTGTTTTCAGTGTCATTTTTTGTAGTATTGGGAAAACAGAACCAAACCACTTGAGTTTGCAGACCTTGTAAACTAGAACATAGATCAGATTTAGAGAACAGCAATTAAGGAAAAACAACCTTAAGAGCACTGATGTAAAAAATGTGCAGGTTTGGTGGAGGAGCTGGGGGAAGGGAACTGCATAAAATGATTCACAATGATTATCCCCCTTTTATTTTGTTTACTTTTATTAATTTATTTGTGTCCTAAATATTTCATTTATGAAATATTCCTTATGTGCTTGCCACTGTCCTTGGTTCTGTGGGAGAACCAGGTGCTAACCCCCCAAATTTTTGTTTCTATTTTAAATTGCCTTCCCTTTTCATTTAGACTGGATATCTTTTCCAGATAGCAAACTGTATTATAAAATTATATTTTACATTCATTTACTTAGCCTTCAAGATATCGTAAAATAAAGCAGACTTATAGAAAATGAGAGATCTTTTGATTTCTAACCAAAGTGCCTTGAATAGTCATAGTAGAAAATGGACTAATATGCCAAGACACAGAGGATTCTATCTAAAATTTCCATATGATTATGATACTGTATGTGCAAAAAAATCAAGATAAATAATAGTAACAGCCCTTGTGATAGTTACAAGGGTTACAAGAGTTATGAATTAAAGTGGATATTACTGAGAGTAAAGAAGAATTGAAATACTTAAAAATAATGAAAATTAACCACCTAATTAGTAGCAGTTCTTTAGAATTTCCTTATCATTTTTATTATATAATATTTTATAAAATATACAAGCCATTTAGCAAGAGGAAAAGTGAAATGCATAGACATATTTTAAAAAGTACTATTGTTTACTTGGCATTATATAGAGAAGATAAAAAGTGGAAAGGGGAACCACACTCTGCGTGAGGGAAATTTTCAGAGTTGGTAACGGTAACAATTTTAGGAACTGGTTGTTATATTTTTCATTCAAAAAGTTGAATGAAAATGTTCTATTATTCTTCACTGTTAGACATTTTGCTGCTTATCAGCATTCTTCAGCATCTGGAGAAATGAAAGAAAACCATACAAATACTACCTACATAGAATGAAATGAGAGGTTTACAAAAATAGGCACCGTGACATGGAAAGATCTGGCTTAAAGTCGTCTGTAAGATGTTCTTGTAACTTATATTCTCCAAGTTATCACTGTTCCCAATGTCTACAAAGAATTGAAAGTTACCTAAATAAAAGGGAACATCAGAACTAAACCACTGAAAGTTTCAAATGCATTTTATCAAATAAGATCAATGCAGTAATTCTGAGGAGAGAATTCAAAGAAAGGAATGAAGATAAAAAGAGAAGCATTTCTAGGAGCTTATGAGCAGGCTGAGACCGGTTGGTACAGCAGGAAGTAGAGGGAGACAACTCAGAGGCACATCAAAGAGGACAGTGGACGTCTGGGACACTGAAGGGAAGCCAGGTACAGTCTCACCGAAGAGACGCCCAATTCCCCACTTCTGCTTACTGTCCACTACACCTTATGGTCCAGAATACTTTTGCTGTGCAACTATCAATTATGCTGAAAAGCAAGTATTTTCATGAGAAAAATGATGTGCATTTACCTGCCATGGTCTAAAAATAAGAGTTTGATGTACGGTCTTTGTGAAAAAAACAATTGTAGTAACTTTCTTGTACTCTAAGGTACATTCAGATGTTAACAGACTGACCAACCAGGAAGTTATCTTCACTCTTTCCAAAGACCCTTCAAATCTTTTCCACAGAAGCATTTGGAAATTACTGAAAAATTTCATACAACCATGCCAAAAAGGACATTCAGCCCAAGGCTTCAAAGTAACAAAATAATGTGTAAATATGTAGATTTTATTCATACATTTGTTAACAAGAATGCAAAAACCTGTATTTAGAGTATAATATTCCACAAGATACTTTTTTTTTTTCTTTTTGAGACGGAGCCTCAAGCTATCCCCCTGGGTAGAGTGCCATGGCATCACAGCTCATAGCAACCTCCAACTCCTGGGCTCAAGCGAGCCTCCTGCCTCCGCCTCCCAAGTAGCTGGGACCACAGGCGCCCACCACAATGCCCGGC
>CAUYQV010197113.1:0-17519 GCA_963574575.1 Galagoides demidoff | reverse complement strand
AGCTATCCCCCTGGGTAGAGTGCCATGGCATCACAGCTCATAGCAACCTCCAACTCCTGGGCTCAAGCGAGTCTCCTGCCTCTGCCTCCCAAGTAGCTGTTGGCGGGCCGGGCTGGGGATTCGAACCCGCCACCTTAGGTGTATGTGGCTGGTGCCTTAGCCGATTGAGCCACAGGCGCCGAGCCGTAAGTATCATCTTTACAGCTTCCAAGTAGGTCCCACATGTATCTAAGAGGAGGACTCCACAGAATACCCTCAATGAATAGGGATAACTCTCTAGAGTCAGATGGGAGTTAAAGAAAAGCAAGACCCCTGTTATTTTTTCCTTTGTTTATAAATTTTCAAGCAGGTACATGGTAGAAAAGATAGTCAGTCTCTTACATAAGAGTCTCTGAGAAACATTTGTTTGGAAGTGGGGGTTAATTATGGGAGGAGGTATACCACACAGAAGTACATACTCTACAAAGTGGGATCCCAAGAAGACCAGTCTGTGTAACAAGTTTGCAGTGTATATAAAGCACTTGTTGTATACTCATAAATAGCCATTGAAAGACCAAGAAAAGGTTGTTTTCCTTGGAGTGGAGCCATATCCAGCATCATCTGGTGATGTGAACCTGCCTAGAGAGAGAGTGAAAATAGGTCATCTTCCCAGAAACATTTTTGAAAGGCCCTTCATTTTCTAGTTATATTCTAAGTACCAATCATTTATAAACAGCAAGAATTGAAAATCAGTAAGACATTTAATTAATAATTAGTTCAGCGATTTTTATATCTGGAACATTACAAGGTTCCATGAACGTAAGAATAGCAATCAGTTTTATATTTTATCTCTGCTTCTTTGGAGTGGTACACCACATTTCTCTCTAGAGCACTAAATTTACTGTAAAAATTATGTTGTTATTTCATAGCATGTCCCTGCGAAAGTGAATAAAGGCCAGGAGACATTATTTGTGCAATTTAAAGGCAGATTGTAGAAGAGGGAGGTCCAGCATGTGGTTTCTGTAAACAGGGTAGATTAGGCGTGAGCACTGGCAGCTGGTTAGGTTGTCCCTCATCGTGACCAGTGCTGGTGACAGCGGGCCCACTTTGGAACTACTTCAATCATAGTGATTAGTACTGATCATCTGCAATTCCAGATTGTGGTAGAAATTTAATTTTAAAATAAATTGGATTTCAGGTAAAACTTCATTTTAATGATATAGGTTGGTCCCCTCAAACTTCAGTTGTCTTCACTAGTAGAATAAAACTATTATTTTGGAATTCCATGAGCCATTATGTTTGCGACTATGTAAGTTAGCATTTAATTTGTTAAAAGATTTGTGTTTGTAATGGTTTTGCTACTTTTTAGACAATTGAGATTTAAAAATTATTCTTGGGAGTTGGCATTAAAATGTCATACTCTTCCTTCCTTATAAATGTTCACCATAGACCAATGCAGAACATAACAGTTATTTTTTAAGTGTAGATAACCGAGAAGTCATAATTCTATCCATGCCCTCCTTTCTTCTTAACCCCCCCCCCCCCGGGCATGTCCTTTTGCTACGTCCACTTGCTTGTCTACCTCTTTCCTGGGCTCCCTTGCAACCTCCTATGACCTTTATTTATTTATTTATATTTGTTTGTTTGTTTATCTTTTTGAGACAAGATCTCGCTTTGTCCTGGGATAGAGTATGGTGGTGGTATCATAGCTCACAAAACCTCAAACTCCTGGACTTATCCTGCCTCAACCTCCCAAGTAGTTGGTTCACCAGCTTCTCACTCAGACCCTCCTTCATATGGTGTGAAATACAACCAGGTTTTTAAAAAAGTGATCCAGTCCTCATTTGAAACCTACTCAGATATGTGTTGACAAATTGAAACAACTTTTTGAGGTTTTTTAAAATGCAAGTTTATGGGCTTGGTACCAATGTTAGCATTAACTGAACACAGACCCAGTGATGGCAGCAGGATACAGAAGATATCCAGCCCAGACCCTAGATAGGGGTACAATTGTAAACAAAATGGAACATTGCAGTTGACAGTGAGCCAGGAGGTGTCTTCTTGTGGAGAAACTCTGTGTTTATCAAGTTTGTAAAATGAAAATTGGATTCTAAATTAAAATACTTGGTTAGTCACACGTGGGGCATATAACTATGCTCATTGATTTATGTGCATCCTTGTACTTGGTAGTTATAATTTAGGGTATGTTTAATGAAAATTTTCCTGAAAAGTAAAGACCTGTGTAGATAGGAGGACTGCCTTAAACTAAAGTTGTATACGTGGTCTCACTGGCACCATCCTTACTTGGTGTGGTTCAGTAGAAATATTGGGACCTGGCACCTAATGAGCTGAGATGTGGTCTTATTGCAGGAAAATGGCAAATTAAAACAGACACACCAACAATATAGAGGAAGGAACCTTTAATTCCCAGCGAGAACCCAGGAGCCTCAAGGGATGAGATGCTGAGTTCCGGGGAACAGTTTTTTTCCAAACTCTTTTATACTTTTTTTATTCCTCCAGTTCAATACCAGCTATATAGTTATTGCTACAGATGTTAAGAAACCAGGGTATTGTTATTAGTTACAAAGTCTTTTTTTTTTTAAAGAGACTGAGTCTCACTTTGCTGCCCTTGGTAGAGTGCTCTGGCATCACAGCTCATAGCGACTTCCAGCTCTTGGGCTTAGGCGATTCTCTTGCCTCAGCTTTCCGAGTAGCTTTTTTTTTTTTTAAAGTTCAGTGTAAAGTTTGTTCTTATCTTTGAAGGAGTTCTTCTGCAGCTGCCTGCTGCTTTCTCAGGGTCACTAAGAAATATAAGATTTATTTCTCCTTCCTCATTATTGTAAGTGTCTGTTTCAATTCGCAGTTTTCCTGCAACAATCTTACCTCACTTTTACTACTTTTGCCATGTTATCTTAGGAAAGTAATTTTACTTCTTCATGCCTCACTGGAAAATAAGATAAGGGTACCTATACGCTTTATAAAGGAGTGTTAAGAAGGAGAAAAAAAAAGATATGAAAGTGCCTGAAGGTGCAGATGTGAAAGTAAATTTCATTTCATGATGAGACCATTAAACAACCACATTCCGTTTACATAAATGGATTTTAAAAAAGTCTTTGGTGTTAAGATCCTGTTTATTCCTATTATTTATTAATAAGTTACATTTATCAAATATTCATTTAATTTCAAGTTACTAGAGACCTTCAAGATCATTTATTTCACACCTGGCAGGTATAAGTATGTTCATTCTCTTCTGTTGAAAGGGAGGACAGAAGAAGCCAATGGGGAAAAGCTTTCAGAACAAAGCAGAGGGAGGCATTACTGTGGTCATAATCCAGGAATGAGGAAGTAGAGGCCCATTGCCGGCATATTATAAATAGTAATGACAGGACATGTCACAGAGGAAAAGATAAGGCATTTAAGTTGAATTGGAAAGTACACTTTAAACTTCTGTTAGTTACTACTACAGAATTTTTTTGTAAGTCTGTAGTGCTTCACTTGTATCCGTGTCTTCTAATGTTAACGGTGCACATCTAATGTTTAAATTGAATCAGGATTGGAGGTAGGCATGGAAGAAGGTAAAATGCTTAAAAACAAACATGACAGCAACAACAGAAACAACTGCTCAGGTTGTTGGGATTCATGCTCTAGTTGGGGGTTGGCAATAAAGAGAGCTTTTTGTTTATTGACAGCGTGCCTTTCCTGGCTTATAATCAAGCTGTTCCTTATCATGTAATACCAGCTCTTTAGTATTTGATACTTATGGACTTATAGTTGGTTTTATAATGTTTGCCAAAATGTCATAGTTTAGATAAAAAATTAGTAATTCCCCTGTAGTCATTCTACTAAAATATGAATGTGGGTTGTAATAAAAGAAAGATGCTGGAAGAGACTAATGAAATTCATTTCGAACTTAAGGGAATGTACATGGTGTTTTGTGTGTTTTCTAAGGAGGGAGTGTTGGTGTAACTCTTCCCTCCCTCACAGACTACTGTTAGTCTGAAAAGCATTCTGTGTTCTGTTTTCACCCCTGTAGTAAGGCAGCACTGATGTGGATAGCAGGAGAGATTTTCTGATCCAGAAGGACGTGGTTGCTTTCTTGATTTCTGTCTCTCTCTTTTCTTCTTAAAACATTCTACTGTTGTTGAAGCCAGGAATGAAAGTGAATAAAGTTAAGTTAAAGTTCTCTGAGAATCTAAGGTGATGTTTCAGCCTTCTGGGTAGCTCTACTAGCTGAAAAAAAAAGCTGAGCATGCCTCCTACTCTGAAGATACTTATCTAGGCCAATTTATAAACAGACTACTTTTCAATCTGGATTTTGGGGAATGAGATCCATTTTGAAATAAGAGTAAGCCTGTGTTTCAGAGGAACAAGCCAGAAAGGAGAAGTTTCTGTTGTATGACTTAATTTTATTCTTAAAAATAGTTATGCTTAAGTCACAGCTTATCTAGGAGTGGAAAAGTTTCTCTCCTTAATTGTTTTACATTGCAGAGTTACTTCAGAAAAATGTCCTTAAAGACTACAGTGCCACAAATTTTTATTTTCATGAACTCCAGAGAAACATTGCAATTTTGTCTTGATTTGATAGGTTTAAAATGTAATGAGTTTTAGAATATTATCCATAATTTTCTCTTTAATCTCAAAGACAGAGAAATGGATAAATTTTCTCTGTATAAATATGTACTTTAAAAGACAGAATATGTGTATAGTAAGTATTTTTTGGTCATAGAAGGTATAACTAGGAAAGGGAATGATTTTAAATTTGTAAAAGTCAAATTTTGAGGGTAGTAATATATTTGGTAAGAATATAGTTTTTATTCTCATTATTTGCCTTGTGTTCAGACTATATTTTTCATCTGAAGTCCACATCTACTTTTTTAAAAATGTAAGTCACAGATATATTTTACTTTATTCTGAAAGCATGTGTCAAAAATTCTTGCTCTCTTGAAGCCAAATGAGCCAAAAAGTTAGAGGGAATTAGACTATCAATGATTTTACCAGGTGGCTAGGCTACAGTTAATACTTAGGATTTTTATAAAATATACCATGAGAATGATGTTTCTTATGGCTACTTTAAACTATTTAATTGCATTTAGTATCAAGGCAAAATTTATTTATTTTAAAATGTTAGCTATACCATGAAGTTAGGACTCAAAATTAAAAAATTATGTCTGGCTTAATTGGAGCAGGTAGGAATGATGGAGTATAAAGGTGAATATTTCCATACGCACAGCTGTGCATATATTCTTAATGCTGTATTAGGCAAAGCCTGTTGTCTTAGTGGCACTCAGGTGCATAATTCAGTCAAATGAATCACAGATGATCCATTTTAAAAGCATATTACCATTTCGGTGTCATGGGAAGAATATTTAGTTGTAATTTTGAGAACTTCATCCCCAAATCATTTAATGTATTTAAATGTTTAAATCTGCGTGGACAAAAATTATTTAGTTATAAATAAAAGATGTGTAAATCCTTACTCCAGTGGCCTTTTTAGGGGGGGAGGACAGTATTAAGAGATAATTATTATAATTTTCTATTTTGTTTCTCTGTATTACCTTTTCTATTTAGGAATGGTTTCTCAACAATGATGCTAAAAATCAATTATTATAGAACCATTAAAAATATAGGTTTATTATCCAATGATTAATATCAATGACCTTTATTTTTGGATCAACTTCATAAATACATACATTTTTTATATGAGTCGTTGTCTAGAATTTCATTTTTGTTCTGCTTTCCATTACATACCTTGAATTAAATGAAATTAATTTAATTGCTACTACAAACAGAAATTAAATGTGGCTTAATCCAGAGTTACGTTGTTTGCTTTTACAACTGTAAGTCATAAGTAATTAATTTTCCAAGGAAAATTGCCATTCCCAGTAGCATCATATGTTGACACAGGGTTATAGATAGTTTAATATTTTTCTTCAGCATGCTGGCCTCAACTTTAGAAGACCTTAAATGAAAACAAATTAAAATTTACTCAACTGTATATAATTTGAGGTTATTTAAAATAAGTGTTGTTGTTATCGATATCATCCAGGTGATGACTTGAAAATTATGTTCAAACTCTACAAAATGCCCATTAGTATATTAGCAAGTCTGAAACTATATATATTTTTAAAAGTTAATTGTATATCAGTAGCCATTGATATTTTCTCTCCCTCAATTCTGAATAAACATTTTTTGTGACAGCTGTCTGACAGCAGTAGCATGGAGAGTTTTACCATCATCAACTGATAGTAAAACAAAAGTAGTAACTTATTTGCTGGACATTTTGACCATCTAGGATAGCAGACCATCATAATCTGATTCTTACAGAGCTTATTTTTAATCTCTAACCTCCGTCAGTAAAAAAATTTGCATCAAGGTCATCTTAAAATGCAGAGTTTTAAAAATAATCTTTTAAACTGCCCAAATATTTTTTATTATACTAATTGCCCTTCTCTAATTCTTTTATTCTTTTCTATTTAATACTTTTTTCCCTTTTACTTTCCAGAAAGGCCAATGTGGAAAATTACCAAAAGTCTTTCAGTTAAATAAGTTAGGTTTCTCCTACTGCTTCTTATATTCTGAGAACTCAAAAAATATGAGCAACCAAATTTAGCTTTTCTTTTGCGTTTGCCAGGAGGTTATTTAGTAAGGTGATTTTCCCCCCCTGGTTCATAGGACTCTGTAAAACATATAGTGTTTATTACTTTGTGTATATTTATTTAACTCACTAAGGTGAAACTCTAGTGATGGTGGCAATGTTACAGTTTTAACAAGTAGGGCTTATTTTATAAATGTGCCTTTGTGGCGATAGCTTTCAAAAACGCTGAGGGTTAGCAGTGAGATGTTCTTTATGCCTTTTGGAAAGAAAATTTGCTGTTTGAGTTCATTATAAAAGTACTACTGGAATACAAAATCACCACTTTTTTTTTTTATTACTATTCATTGTTATATTCAACTTTTTGGATCTGTACTCAGAAGATTTAACTTCGTATATACCAAATTTGTGTCAGGGAGAAAGTGTTTACTTTCTAGTTCTATCATAAGGAGGATGACAAGGAATCCCCTTCCCTATACTTCAGAGGGTTTTCCTGTCAGAGCGGCTTTCAGAATTAGGATAATGGCTTTCTTCTTTATCATCCTCAGATAAAATGAAAAATAAAAACAAACAAACCCCCCCCCCCAAAACTACATGTCCACTCATGCACATTTATGTTTATGCTCTGACTCAAAGATTGTCATTCAGTTAGATTTAAGGCAAAGCAGTCTTTCAAAAATAATTTATCTAGGCATCCCAGGAAATAATTATTCTAAAAACTTCATTCCTAAATTACCTAGCATTTGCCTACAATGTGATTACATGTAAATATATATGATGACATCGCATACATACTTACAATATGCCTCTGCCTTTTCTCTGAAATGAACAGATTAACTTTGTCCTGGTTTTGATGTGGAAAAGTAAACATGTCTATATAGAAAATATACTAGTATTAGTTTGCATTTAATTTCACAATATATTCTCTAAAAAAATTACATTTAATTGAAAGGGGCTTGCTAGTCATGTTATTAACTTTTATTTTGTGTCAAAATGAATGTCTTTTAGAAAAATATTTAACTTTATAGTAAACTAAGAAATGTTAGAGGGGCTGTGTGTGACGAGGTTATAAGAATATGGGAAAAAAAGATGATAAATTTCAGCTAATATTAATTTCAGTTAATATTTAGCCCAAACTGGCAAACAAAAACTTTATGCTAAAATATCTAAATATTAGAGATTCAAGAGACAAAGTTTGGAGGTCTAAAATTTTGTACTTTTTCTTTCCATGGCTATTTTGTTAATTCAGTTTGAAATAGAAGAAACAACAAGACTTTGTGGTAGGAATGTTTATAATTTTCTGAATAATAGTTGTGACACGCATGAAAAACAATTTGTGCTATTTGTGAGAAGTAGATGTTTGTAAGAGCTCTGAGGAACTTGGAGCAAAATCTAGTTTTAGTTTGGTCAATATGACTTTATTTTTAATTTTCAAGCAGAGTGTAAAAAATCATAATGATTCCTAAATTGCCCCCTGAAGTATGATAAATGTGGAATTTGCAGACTGCTGATACCTGTTGGAGAATGAGATAAATGTAACATGTTATGATTCAATAGAGCCTTTTGCATTACCACTGGGTGGAAAAGTAAATGTAAAAAGCTAAAGAAATGTACAACTATTAATTTGCATTCTGTTCCACACTGTTCTTTCAAAGACTAAATTTAAATCAGTTTGCACTACTGCTCACAAAGCTAATAGTTAAATTAAGATGATATATAGAAAGGTAAAACGATAATTAGCCACCACTTGAGATTTACACAACTCTCCCAAGTCCTTCAAAGTGAATCATTGTCCTGATCATCATCCCATACACTTGAATCTTACACGTTGACAGTGGGATAAATTGGGTTATGTTTTTGCTGTTGCTAGAAATTTAAATCACAGGCAAGGTAGGGAGCACACCAGAATATCCTGCTTTTATGCCTGTGTAAGGGCCGTACATTAACCCTTGGCTATTGAAACCACCTCACCTAGATACTGCTCTTTGTTTTCATAGCACATTTAATAGTTTGGGGCTATCTTCAATCTAATATGAAAGAACCATGCTTCAAAAGACTGTGTGCATGTGTAAGAATATGAAGTAATGTAATAACCATCCTTTGGTGGGTTTAAAATGAACTGGAGATTTATGTTAATTGCAGTGGATGAGTTGCTACATTTGTACTACTAAAACTGCTTATCAGAAGATGAAAAGGAACAGAAGAACCTTTAAATAATGTTTTATCTCCAAATCATTGTTTCATATTTACCTATTAACCCAAACTGTAGGGTGTATATATGAGTATGGAATAATTTCTGAATCATGTTTTTCATCAAATTTTCAGTGAAGATTAAAAATAAAATCAGAAAGAACCTCTTCCCCATAAACATCACTAATACATTTAAGTTTGTAATTTTTAAAAGAAAGGATCACTGGTAAGAAGATACTTAATATTTTTTAAGCTTTAATATTTGTGAAATTTAGAACATGATACTATTTTTTACTGTTTTCCCCCTTCATATATGTAAATAGAGTGAAGTTAAATTTAAGTGGTGATTTCTTCCCTGGAGTGATTTTTCAAAAAGTAATGTGTTTGCTAATAATAAACTTGAACTTATTTTGACATTACTGTACATTCTGTATGTTATAACATGGAAAAAATACTTAAGGAATACGGTGAAAAATAGACTGTTCTAGCTAGTAAGAGTGTTAACTCTGGAGGGGCCACCAAGGAGTCTGTCATGATTGACAAGCATTCTAGTGAAGTCTTTCTTTTCTTTTTTTCTTCTCTAGCAATGTTGAAGTCAGTCAAAGTATATATACAAAGCTGAGTGAATACCAGTTTCCCCAGTACAGGGGCTGTTTTTTCAGGAAGTCTAACTCAAACCAGATGTTTTGCCTAGACCTAGAGTTTGTTGCTGCCAAGCATCTCATCAGAGGTCAGAGATCTGGGCTCCGGGCCCTGCTAGAATTCTTTCACAAATTGCTATTCGGTGAGGTTTTAATCCTAATGGAAAGAATAATGTGCTTGTAAAATCTGCAGTTATTACAAACACAGTATACATATTGTGGACTTCAAATGACTACATATTTCATTCCCATAAACAGGGAATGCAGATGAATGCCTTGTGTGATAGCTTTAGACATTCTAACTAAGCCCTAGTATATAGTTTATACCACATTAACCATTTGCATTTGTAATACCCCAATAAAAGCAATTGTTATTTTTGGGTGACAACTGGCAACCAACTTATGTCCCCCCACCACAACCATTTTTTTTTTCCTTAATAAACTATACAACCTCATACAGCTGTTTGAATGCAAGAATTAAAAACATTCAGAACTAAATATTGGATATGCTCAAAGGAAGATCTATGAATGCTGCAGTACCAGATGAAAAGTTCTTAAAGCAAAAGACACCATTGTGCCAAGACTTAACTATCCTGTTAGGAAACACATACAGAGGGTGCAAGAAACATGTATATACATTTTAAGATAGGAAAAAACTGTATTAACATTGTAATAATCAAGTCATGTTTGACTGCTGCAGTTTCAACGGAGGCTAGTATTCATCTTTTGTTATCGGTATATATTGAGTATTACAATTTTAATGTATATACTTTTTTTTAAATTTTAGGTTAATATGAGGGTGCACACCTTTGATTAGGTTACATTGTTTGCGTTTGTAAGGTAGAATGGGAGTTATAGTTGTTTCCTTTACCCAGGAAGTGTGCCATATCCTTGGTCACTGTTCCTTTGAGAACTTGCCTAATCTTCTCTCCACCACTCCCTTCTTGAATTTAATTGAGTTTTTCTCTTAAGTGACCAAGCAATTGTTAATCTACTAGTTTGTTAATATACCATTTGTTAATTTACTAGTTTCAAGCACTCGTGATGTTTGTTTTTCCATTCCTGTGATACTTAGGAGAGTGTTCTCCAAATCTATCCATGTTGTTAACAAAAGATAAAAAATCTCCCTCTTTTTGTATTCACTTTTTTGCACCCTCGGTATATTAAAACTAAATTCATTTACTCAAATTAGGATGAAGACTTTTTTTTTTGTAATGGAGAATGTGATTGGTACATAAGCTAAACATGAGTTATGGCCCTTAGGGAAAAATTAAGGAAGATTGCTGAAAATTATTATATCATTGTTTAATTAATTTTATATACAAACATCACAAATAGTAGGTGCTTACTCTGCTATTGTTGATTGTGAGCCCAAGAGAAATTCCTAAGTAGATAAAGGCCTTTGAAACCAGAGTCACAATTAGGCTAAGAGTTTATGTTGTTAAGTATTAAGACTATACTTACTAAAATTAAATAAATCTGCAGTTGAGTTAGCTGTGGCAAATTTTTATGTCCAAATTTCTGAAAATGAGAAACTGAGCTTTAAAAAAATTTGTTTTAAAGGATAGAGTGTAATGTCCCTAAATTGTTCCATAACATATGAAAGCACTTTTTGGTTTCAACAGTTTATAGCATTTGTTTGTTGGTAGGTATCAAATTTCTCAATACTTTTTTGTTTTTGTATGTAAGTAACAACCATATAGGGTATAATAGCATAATAAATATATAAATAAAACTTAGAACACTGAGTCTTCCAAACAAATAAAAATTGGTTAACTGGGGAGCCCCCCAAATTTTAATAAAACTTTTATAGTATAGGTAGTGCCTTTTAAACCACCATTTTGCTTTTACTTTCATTCTGTAAAAGAAAACCAACACTGATATCTCTACTGCATAAACAACTGCATCAGTGTTGAGAAGAGTCATCATTTCTATGAACTTAAATTCTCATAATTGCTGCTAGCAAAATTACAAGAAGATTTCTTAAAGAGTATGATTAAAAGAAAATGTTTGCAGGATATGTGTGCTATACTACTTTCTTGAAGTTGTGGAAGAATTTATAAAATTTCTGATTAATTTTCCTGCTGTTGGGTGCCTCTGAAGACATAGCACAGTGATGGTTCTTCTACAGAGTCTTATTTTCTGATGGCATCTCACTGAGTGTTCTCTCTCTCTCTCCCACAAAAACTCTCATATGATACTTAGCTTTTTATTGTTTAGTCTCATTTTATTTAATACATAAGTGTCTATAAGGGACTTGTTCTTAGGAGAAGGGCTCAATATTGATGTACAGTATTTTTATCATCTTTAGTATTCTGGAGAGTGAAATGACATTTCTTTTTCATGTGTTCATTAACCATAATTAGTGAATTTTCTCCCCAAAGAGGTTGAAAATAAACGCCAAAACTTGAGGCTATATTTCATTCAAGTGCAATTAAAATACTCTGAGACTATGATCACTTAATGAGAAACAAACAATTTCATATTAATGAGTTCCCATTTGCCAATAATTCTGTCATTTGTAACTTGAGTCAGTCATCACCCTGCAAATACCCCTTTCAAGACATTATTTGCAATTTTGTCTCCTGTTTTCTGTCCTTGATGTTATGAAAATGGCCGTCTACTGTTACAGGAATGAAAAGAGATCCCGTTCAAACATCTTTTGTGTTTCCACTTTCAGTGAAAAAATGTTTTTCAAACCTGCAGCTGGTTATTTCTGCAGGAGTTCCCACTTATGCTCAGATTTGATTGACATTTTGAAATGGCAGCTTTTCATGAAAAGCTGTTAACTTGTAGAATTCAGTTATGGTACTAAGACAGACTGACTTTGTTCTGTGGCTGGGACCTGTCCAAACTAAATAGAACCCTGCATCTGAATTTAATAGTGGTACTCAGCTATGATAGGGCACTTTTGCCTTTTTTTCCTCTAAAACTGTGATGCTTCTTATGTATTCTTAAACTAACATGATGGATATTCATCCCAACATCTCTCTGTTCTGTAATTGCTTTAATTGACACATATAGTCATTCTCTTATTCCCTTCCTTGAACAAAGTGCTTTTTTTAAGATATAATGCTAATTGAAAGAAACTTTTTAATTTGCAGATAATGTTACAGAGCCCCCCAGATTTTATCAGAGAATCTAAAATTTCTGGAAACATGTTACTACTAGAGCTCTAGATTCAATCATTATGTTAAAAATATTTTGCAAATGGTACCATACAAGCGTAGTTTAACATTATCTATTCATTGACTCAATAAGTAATATACTATACCTTGGCAATGTGCTGTGAACTATAGGAATCACAAAGTACATGATCCCTGCTCTTAAGGAACTCCGAATTCAGTATCTTCTTGTTATACTTAACTGATAGTTAATGCTTCAAAATGGCTGTTTTGTATCATTATTTAGTAATAATGACCTTGAATTTTTCAAGTGCCCAGCTGTTCTTCTATTTGTTTGTTTGTTTTTTTATTTGATTTCCATATAACGCTCTCATGAGATGAACAGGAAAATTTGGTATCTTAGGCCTTTTGTGCTTTGTGTGTGTGTGTGTGTGTGTGTGGTCTCATCCCATCTGTTGGAAATGTAAAAATCTGGTTTCACTTCCAAATGTTTGGGTATTATTTGTTGTGTTACATGGGGCCATTAACTCTGAATATCTATATATGATACCAGGTATCACTTTGCTTAAGACAGAGAGCCGCTACAGATAATGACTATGGATCAGTGGTTCTCATCCTTCCTAATGCCACGACCCTTTAATACAGTTCCTCATGTTGTGGTGACCCCCAACCGTAAAATTATTTTAGTTGTTACTTCATGTAACATTAGGAAGGTTGAGAACCACTGCTATAGATCCTGATGACATTTGTAAAGCCCTGATCTTCACCTTACCAGTTCACAATTTAATTCAAATAACTGCCTGAAGGTAGTTGCCTAGTTTGTGTTAACTGTAGCTGGCTTATTATTGTTGCTTTATTCTTAGGTAGCTAGGCTACTTTCCATAGTATATACTGAAGAATATAAGTTATTGCTATATAGTATGCTCTCTGAGAATGTTGCTATAAGATATAACATTTTAATTTTTATTCCTATAGCTCTGAGAGAGAAATTTAGGGTTGAAGTTGGTTGAAAATACTGGCCAAAATGAGAGTGTTAATGTTATCCCTGGATTTTAATATCCCACCTTTGTTTTGATCCCCCAACAATGTAGATAATTGAAATAAAATCATACATATCCATTTATTTTAATTCTAGGAATTCAGAGGATTGATACAGCTTTGCAGTGCATTATTAGTAAAAGTAATATAACTTAAAAAAATTTTTTTTTTAAGAGGTAGGGTCTTACTTTCACCCAGGCTAGAGTACAGTTGTTCACTGTAACCTCAAACTCCTAGGCTGAAGCAGTCCTGCCACCACTGTGCTTGATGAATTTTTAAATTTTTTTTTTTGAGACAAAATCTCTCTGTATTGCCCAGGCTGGTCCTGAGCACCGAGCCTCAAGGAATCCTCCTATCTGCAGTAAAAACAATAGAACTTTGAAGCCATACTGACATTGATTTCAGAATAAAAATGACTTTTTAAATAAGTTTAAATTCATTTTTCCTATTTTTAATAATACATAAGGAGCAATTTGGAAATCTTAGTTTGACATTTGTGTTAAGAATCCCCGTAGATCCATACAGTTGGGGAACTGATAGCCAAAAGGGATTCCTGCTGTATCCTTGTGAGGAGTATAAACTGATTTAACTGTTTCAAGAGCTCAAATTGACAATGTGTATCAAGGTCCTTAAAATGTCCTTTTTGGTTTTGACCATTTAGTTCTTGTTTGGGTATTATGTCCTAATGAAGCAAGTTAATTTTATGATTATTATTTATTTATTTATTTTTTTTTTTTTAGAGACAGAGTCTTACTTTGTTGCCTTTGGTAGAGTGCTGTGGTGTCACCACTGACAGCAACCTCCAGCTCTTGGGCTTAGGCAATTCTCTTGCCTCAGCCTCCCTAGTAACTGGGACTACAGGCACCTGCCACAATGCCAAGCTATTTTCTCTTTTGTTGCAGTTTGGCCAGGGCTGGGTTTAAACCTGCCACTCTCTGTATTATATGGGGCTGGTGCCCTACTCACTGAGCCACAGGTGATACCTGCAAGTTAATTTTTAAATGTTATGAATAAGTATTATCTTTTGTTACCTATGATAATTGAAAACTAGAAAAGCAAAGAAAATATCTAGTAAAAAAAAGACATTAACTAAAGCATATCCATAGATTGAATAATTTACAATCATTTAAAATTGAGCTTCCAAAGACTTTTTAATAAAATCTGAAAATAAAATGTAATTTTGGATATTTAATATCCAGTAGCTGGATTCATATTTATATTTATAGAATGAAATATATGCCTAAGAAAAAGTGAAGGGAAAATTTGTAAAGTTAAGATGAATTTTCACTGGGTGCTAAGATTGTGTATATTATTTTCTTCTTGTCTTTATATATTTGTATATGTCCCTAATTTACTATAATTAAAACATGTAACTTTTTTCCCCTGGAAGAAGGATTTATTAAGTGAGAAATATATAAAAAAAATAGTGATACATTGGAATATTAGAATCTTGTTTTCTAATTTCTTTCAGGGAAGCTTGATGTTCTGGGAATGGGCAGGAGGTGGAAAACTGATACCTGCAGGCCTTATTCCACCTGGTGAGGATTTTATTTAGCCAGCACTTAAAATTTTTAAATAATTTAAATTTGAGTGTCATTGGGGGAGGCCACAAGCCTCTCTAATTTACCATAAGCCTCTGCCCATCTCTTTTATACCTGCTTGCTTCATACAAGCCTCTGAGATGCAAGTGTTTTATTTTTCCAGTGCTATGCCTAAAGTGAATATTTCTTGCCATAATAGTAGAATGCGCTATCCAGGTTTTTTTTTTTTTTTCATTCTCAACATATGATAAACCCATAGTGATGGTATCGATTATAACATCAGCATTTGTTGAGCACTTATGTAGTAGTTGGTTTATAATAAAACTTACATAAATTATTCTAATTCTCACAACTCTATAGGGCTAGGTGCTGTTATTTTCCCCATATCAACGAATCAAAGCTAGGTCTACTTAGATTTGAAATCTGTGCTCTTAATAGCTAAGTTATATACATAATGATTATATTTTATTATCACTAGATATCTTTAACCAATAATAACATTATATTACTGAAGAGAGGTCTCAGTAATAATTGTTTATCTTGTTCTTGCATGTCACAAGTGGAAGGAGGTAAAGTTTCTGGCATTATTCTTTAATCTTATAAATGATAAATTATTAAAAATTAAAGTATCATTTAATAATTTTATTAAATGATAAACCATATTATTTTATTAATTTTAACTGTATGTTGTGTGTTAAGATGTAGAAAGGAAATACTAGTGTTTACCATGGAAACTTCATTAATAAATGTTATTCTCTATACCAAGGAATGTTATGCCTATTTCTTAGATAAAATTATGTTATCTTCACAAACATGTAGTGTTTTTTTTTAGAGACAGAGCCTCAAGATATTCCCCTGGGTAGAGTGCCATGGCATCACAGCTCACAGTAACCTCCAACTCCTGGGCTTAAGCGAGTCTCCTGTCTCTGCCTCCCAAATAGCTGGGACCACAGGCGCCCACCACAACGCCTGGCTATTCTTTGGTTGCAGCCATCATTGTTGTTTGGCGGGCCTGGGCTGGATTTAAACCTCCCACCTTAGGTATATGTGGCTGGCGCCTTAGCCACTTGAGCCATGGCACTGAGCCAAACATGTGGTTCTGACATATTCAGCTCCAGTTAACATAGAATATTCAGGAACATAATCCTACAAATAAATATCTAAAAAACAAAGTTCTCTGTTAAATAGTTTAATATACAACTTTCTAATTTTTATATGCCTAATGGCCTATTTTCTAAAATATATGTTGTGTTTTGCCTTTTGGTTTTCTTTGGCAAAAGAAACCAATTTGGGGGATTCTGATTAGAGAGAGAAAATTAGCTTCTATATGGAGTAAATAATACATGTGTTCTAAAATATGTAATACTTTAATGAGGATTAAGTCACTTAATTCTTTGTATGAATCCCATGAAATGCAATATGCCATTTTAAAAGTAATTCTTTTAAAAGTGATGAGAAAAGGATGAAAGTCAAAGATTTCTGCTTTAAAATCTTTAAGAGGGATATTCATTAAGTAAATACAAGCCATTTATTACATTAGTAGGACATGGCATATTAGAAGAGTAAGCAAATGAAACCCTGCTACTGAAAAGCATCTTTAGAGATATGAGGGAGTAATATTCTGTTTATGCATGTCAAAAAAGGTATTTTGTTTTTATGCTTTACTAGATATAGAATTGCAAATTGAAAGTAATTTTTCCTTAGCAATTTTATTGTTTATATTCTGTTATCTTCTACCACCTGGTGCTACTGAAGGTGATGTGATTCTTGTTCCTTTGAGGGTAACCTGTTTTATAATTTTTTGGAAGTTCATTTGTTTGTTTTTTAACTTTTTCATCATTCCTTCTATGTCTGGGTGCTTGTCTTTTCCCATTCATTCATCTGGACACTTCTTGTACCCTTGTAAAGATAGACTTCATTTCTGGTATACTATCTTTTGCTATATATTTAATTTCTTGCCCTCTGCTTTCTTTAACTCCATGTTGGATATTGGACCTGTTAGACAGAGTTTCTTTGTTTCTTCTCTTTTTTTTTCTAAAAGTTTCAGCTCTTGATTTGTGTTGCTATTGTTGTTCTTGGAGAGCTCCTCAACTTTATCTTATTTTATTTCTAATATTTCATTTTGGTAGTCATATTTTTAATTTCTAAAAAAATGCTCTTGATCTCTAATCCCCCTATTATGGTATTATGCTCTTATGTTTTTGTTCATTTTTTTAGCTAAAATATTTTATTTATTTATTTATTTATTTATTTATTTTTTTAAGACGGAGCTTCAAGCTATCCCCCTGGGTAGAGTGCCATGGCATCACAGCTCATAGCAACCTCCAACTCCTGGGCTCAAGCGAGTCTCCTGCCTCTGCCTCCCAAGTAGCTGGGACCACAGGCGCCTGGCACAACGCCTGGCCATTTTTTG
>CAUYQV010197111.1:0-17856 GCA_963574575.1 Galagoides demidoff | reverse complement strand
CCTTCCTTTTTCTCTGCATCCACACCAGCATCTTTGTTTTTGAACTTTTCATTGAAAGCCATTCTATCAAAGGTGTGGTGATATCTCATTGTGGTTTCAGTTTGCTTTTCCCTGATTATATGTGGCAGTAAACAATTTTTTGACATGTTTCTTATCCATTTGTCTCTCTGCTTTTTTTTTTTTTTTTTTTGAGACAGGAACCTCAAGCTGTCCCCCTGGATAGAGTGCTGTGGCACCACAGCTCACAGCAACCCCCAACTCCTGGGCTCAAGCGAGTCTCCTGCCTCAGCCTCCCAAGTAGCTGGGACCACAGGCTCCCACCACAACGCCTGGCTATTTTTTGGTTGTAACCATCATTGTTGTTTGGGGGGCCTGGGCTGGATTCGAACCCGCCACCTTGGGCATACATGGCTGGCACCTTAGCCACTTGAGCCACAGGCACCGAGCCATATCTGCTTTTGAATATCTTTCCTTCGTGTCTTTTGTCCACTTTTTAATGTTTTTATTTTTTTTTCCCTTGCATATATGCTTGAGTTCTTTGTAAATTCTGGTTATTATTCTTTATCAAGAATAAAGCTGGCTAATATTTTCTCCCATCCTGTGCATTCTGTAGGTTTTCTACCTACTCTGTTGATTGTTTTCTTACCTGTGAAGATCTTTAAACAAATCCCATTTATTTCATTAAATCCTATTTCTTTATGCTGTTGCTGTTTTTGCCATTGGGGTCTTATTCATAAATTCATTGCTTAGGCTGATATCTAGAAGAGTTTTCCCATCATTTTCCTCTAGAATTCTTAGGTTTTGTGTTTTACATTAAGTTTTGATCTATCTTGAAATAATCTTTGTGAATGGTAGGAGGTACCGGTCCTGTTTTATTATTCTGCACCATTTATTGAATAGAGCTTCTTTCCTTCAGTATGATTTGCAAAGATCAGTTGGCTGTAGGTAGATGGTTTTATATCTGGGTTTCCTATTTTTGTTCCTAATGGTCTACGATTCTATTTTTGTGCCAATACTGTATATGTAGAAGTTTGGGCTACTATAGCCTTTTAGTATAGTTTATATTCTGATAATGTGATGCCTCTGAATTTGTTCTTTTCACTTAAGATTGCTTTGGTTACTCTGGTTCTTTTCTGACTCAAAATGAAGCATATAATTATTTTTTCCAAGTCTGTGAGGTATGATTATAGTATTTTGATAGGGATTATTTGAATCCATGAATCACTTTGTGTCAGATGAATATTTTAACAATTTTGATTCTGCCAATCCATGAGCATAATAGGTTTTTCTATTTGTTCCTGTTCTCTGATTTCCTAATGTTTCATAGTTACCTCGTAGGGAATTTTTATCTCCATGGTTAAGTATAGTCCTGGGTACCTTATTTTCTTTGTAGTTATTGTGAATGGTATTGACTTTCAATTTGACTGTTGTAGGTATATAGAAATACTACTGATTTATGTATGCTGATTTTGTACAGTAAGACTTTGTTGAATTTATTGATCAATCCAGGAGTCTATTGAAGGAGATTTTGGAGTTTCCTAGGTACAAGGTCATGTTATCGGTGAAGAACAATACTTTAGCTTCCTTTTTCCCAATTTTGATATCCTTTGTTCTTTCTCTGGCCTGATTTCTCTGACTAGAACCTATAGCACAATGTTGAATGTAAGTGGTGACAGTGAGCATCCTTGTTTTGTTCTAGTTCTTAAGGGGAAATTCTTTCAACTTTTCCCCATTCAGCATGATGTTGGCTACAAGTTTTTATAATTTTGAGATCTAGTCCTTCTATATCTTATTTGTTGGGATTTTTTTAACATGAAAGTTTGCTCAATTCTGTCAGATGTTTTCTTCTGTATGTACTGTGATGATTACACGGTCTTTGTATTTGCTTCTTTTTATGTGGTGAATTGCTTTTGTTGATTTGAGTATGTTGAATCATCCTTGAATCCCTGGGATGAAGGCCACTCATAAGGTATATTGATCTATAGTTTTCTTTCTTGTTGTGTCCTTTCTTTAGGTGATACTGGATTCAAAGAACAAGTTGGGAGAATTCCCTCCTTCTCAATATTATGAAAAAAAACCCAGCTTTACTGTGGGGAGATGGATGCTCCCATCAGACCCCACTATACTCTCCCATCAGGTATGCCTGTGTGGGCTTTCTTGCCTCCCAGGTCAAGCTGTCAAATCTCTCCTTTGTGCCCCTTTCACATTGAGTCTGAAGAGGAGGAGTGTGTTTCTAGAAATTCATCCATTTCCTTTATGTTATCAAGTTTGTGTGTGTAGCTATTTTCATAATA
This sequence comes from Galagoides demidoff, assembly GCA_963574575.1. Lineage (NCBI taxonomy): Eukaryota > Metazoa > Chordata > Mammalia > Primates > Galagidae > Galagoides > Galagoides demidoff. Next base: position 15,562 of record CAUYQV010197111.1, on the reverse strand, counting down.
TTCACAAACAATATTTGTATTTCTATAGTATCCATTGTAATATCTCCTTTTTAATTTCTGATTGAGCTTTGAGTCTTTTGTCTTCTATTCCTGGTTAATATTCTCTCTATTTTTTTTATCTTTTCAAAGAACCAACTTTTCATTTTGTTGATCTTCTGTATTATTTTCTTAATTTTTATTTCATTTAGTTCTGCTCTGACCTTAGTTATTTATTTTCTTCTGCCAGCTTTTGGTTTGGTTTTCTCTTCCTTTACTAGTTTTGTTAGAAATATCACTGGATTGTTAACTTATGATCATTATGACTTTTTGGTGGAGGCACTTAAGGCTATAAATTTTCCCCTTAGGATGGCTTTTGCTAAATACCATAGATTTTCATAGCTTATGTCCATTTGTCATTCAGTTTGAGGTATCTTTTAATTTCTATCTTAATTTCATTTTTGATCCAACAATTGTTCAGAATCAGGTTGTTTAATTTCCATGACTTTATGTAGAGTTGGGTGTTTCTCTTGGAGTTGATTTCTAGTTTTATTTCTTGTGGTCTGACAAGACATGATTTTGATTTTTCCAAATATGCTGAATATATAAGAGAATGTGGAGAGTGTGTGTGCTGTGTAACCTGGAATTGGATGAATGACAATTAGAGATTAGTACTACAATTAAAGAACTAAAGGATGCAAAGTTGATGGTCCCTATCACATTAATATTTAAAATTCTACTTTGTCTCCATAGAGAACATGATAAATTTTAGAGAATGCTGGAGACAGATAAAAACTCAACCAAATTATGGCTCTAATTATAACTCTTCTACCTCAAGTTTTACATTTACTAGGGTAGACTGGTAAACTCTCAGTACATTGCATGAAATTTCTTATTTCTCTAATATGTTTGCTCTTTTCTATACACATAAGAAATAATATCATAAAGAGCTTGCCTTTGAACTGACAACAATATTGCTGTGGCCTAAGTATGTTCTATCAAAATTCATATGTTGGAATTTAATCAACAATGTGATAGTATTAATAGATAGAAGTTTTAGAAGACGATTAAGTAATAAAGGCAGAGCCCTCATGAAAGGGATTAGTGACTTCTTAAAATAGTTTTAAGGGAGCTTAACCTCTTTCACTCCTCTCATGTGAAGGACTCTGCAATCAAGTGCCATCCTTGAAGGATAAGAGGGCCATCCTCAGACACTGAATCTACTGGAGCCTTGATATTGAAATTTCTACTTCCCCAAACTTAAAAATAAATTTCCGTTATTTGCAAATTGCCCTATCTAGGGTATTTTCTAATGGCAGTATGAACAAACTAAGAAAAATATTTATTTAAAATTTTGCTTCAAATAATCAGGCTGGCAGGGCTGAGGTCATGAAGAACAAGTGGTAAGAGTAAAGAGGAGGCAGTTTGGGTTAGAAGCACATGTACAGACACAGACACATTTACCCACCAGGAACCATCCTGCAGGGAAGAAGCAGTAAATGACCAAAGTTTTTTGTAGCTGACCTTAGACTTTTCTTAATAACCACCATAGAACAGCACAATGCATATATGAATGGAAATCCCACAACATCAAAATTGGAGGCTACATACAAACTGGACAGCAGAGATTCTAATTTACCAAGACATGCCTAGCTGTGCTGCCTTAAAATTTTCAATCTGAAGGTGACAGATATAATCCTGAGTCCTGAGATATGGCTCTGTTCTTCAAAGAGACAAGTGGGCCCACAGTTGGCAAGTCTACTAAATTAAAATAGCCTTCTACCAAAGAAGGCACGGTGATTTCTCCTCTTAGGGAAGGATACTTACTCTGGGTATTGGCTACCCTTATCTGTTTGCAGAACTTCAGGAGTGCTAACACACAGGTATTTGTAAAATATCTGATCCAAAGGCATGCAATCCCAAATAATGTAGCTCTCAACCAGGGACCTGCTTCATAGATAAAGAAGTGTGGAAGTGGGCCCATGACCATAGGCCCCATTGGTTGTATCACTTATCAACTGCCCAGAAATAATGACTGTCAGTGAGATATGGGACAGCTTCAGGAAGGCCCAGCTGAAGAAATAATTCAGAAGCAATGATCCAAGAGGATAAGGTAGGCTGGAGCTACTGGTTGGCAGAGATGCTCTGCTCATATGCATGACCTTCAGGATGCAGTAAATACTTTACATCAGAAACTTCTGTATGACACTGCTTCCGCATCTGAAGAACACATGGAATTATGTATAGACTGATAGAAACAGACGTTACTACTCTTGCAATTGCTTCCACTTCCCACTGGAAACTTTTTGCTTCCTGTTTACAACTGGGAGTTAGAGATTTAGGTCTACAAAGGAAACACATTCTTTCCAAGAAATGCACTAAGAGTTTTACTGAACTGAAAGATATCACCAGTGTGAGAGTGTTTGGACTTCTCTCCAATGGATAGCACCTGAGAAAAGAGTCACTGTGTCATAGGGATAATTGGACCTAATAAACAGAAGAAGATTAAATCAGTTTTATGCAATGGAAACCAGAAGAAATACAAAATACAAGTTATCTATTTGAATGCCTCTTGGGTCTCCCTTGCCTATTTAGAACTGTGAAATGACAGGAAAGACACCTGACTTGAGGAGTATGATAATTATGGACTCCTACCAGATAAGGATCTGGGCCATACTGTAAGGGAAACCACAAAGATAGGAAAAAGCGATAAATGAGGGCAAGGTAAGATTACAACAAGGCAGGAAGAAGAGAATGAGTAACAATTGTGGCCTCCACAGGTACAGTTTATACTACTAACCTCACATTTGTCAGTTTTTCCATGGGAAGAGAGACTCATGGAATTCATGGAAGAGCTACTCCTGAACTTATATGTCTAAGTGCAACTCTTTGGAGTAAGCTAAGGTACCCATGGAAGTGTTCTCTTCAAATCCCTTTCCTGGGAAACTGATATGGAAAAATACTGATAGCGTTAACTGCATTGACACTCAACAGTAACCTGGGGCTGTCCTTTGTCAAAGACAATACACAACAAGCGTACCAGTCCTATCCCATTCCTACCTAAGCATGGGACTTCTTCAATGGATAAGCCATTGCCACATAGCCATTGCCAAACCTTGTCAGAGTGTGCTGTGGAGTGAGGTCTTCCCATCCTAGTCTTTCTCTTTTGGTAGTGCATCTTTTGTGCTACATTGTAGTAAATCTTTTCTGCAACAAATCCCATCTTGGTGGTTGGTCTTAGGAGAATCCATACTGACACAATTGATATTATTAATTAGTTCTGAACAAATTGTTTAAGGAAGTACAAGAAGACAAATTACCAGCATTAGGAATGAGAGTGGGTCTTTGTGATGTACTTAGATGACATATTGAGGTGCTTTGATTCAAAGTTGCAGATGCTGGCTTGTATGTGGAGAGGAGGGAACACTTTTACACTGCAAACTGATACGCTTTCTTTGGAAAGAAATGGGGATAATCCTGATACGCTTTCTTTGGAAAGAAATGTGGAGAATCCTAAAGAGCTAAAAGTAACCCTTCCATTTCTTCCCCTAATCCTGTTACTAGGTATCTTGTCAGAAGGAAAAAAAAAAATCATTTTACCATAAAGACATTTGTACTAGAATGTTTATCAAAGCTCAATTTATAATTGTCAAGATGTGGAATCAACCCAAGTTCCCATCAATCCATGGGTGAATTAACAAACTAACTGTGGCATCCTACTATTAAGCTACAAAAATGGAGACTTTCCATCTTTTGTATTAACCTGGATGGAGTTAAAGAATATTCTCCTTAGTAAAGCATCACAAAAGTGGAAAAGCAAGATTGCAGTGTACTTAATACTAGCATGAAATCAATGGAAAAACACCAAAAAAAAAATTAAATTTAAGTGGGGATTTGGAGAGAGATTGGAGAGGGGAGGAGGCAGGAAGTTTGGCAAGCTCGGACTTAATGGGCAGAATGTAAAGGAATACAGCACACCTTCTGGGTAAAAGGCTCAACTACAACTTGGACTTTTCCTAACAAATGCAAACAATGTAAACTAATGTATCAGCATATTAACCTGAAAAAAATATAACACGGGGCAGTGCCTATGGCTCAAAAGAGTAGGGCGCCAGCCAGAGCCCCATATGCCGGAGGTGGCAGGTTCAAACCCAGCCCCGGCCAAAAACTGCAAAAAAAAAAATACATACATATATATATATATATTCAGATTAATATGCTGGAACAAATAATTAGGTTACATTATTTGCATTTATTAGACAAAGTCCAAGTCCAACTTTATATAGATAATATATATCTATATAAAATTGTGGTTCCCAGTGCCACAGTAGAGATTCTTCAGAGATTCTTTTGGGTTTGTCCAATCTGTCATCTATTTGCTCTGTAACCATAATCAGGTAACCTCTCTGAGCCTAAATCTCCTCATTTGTAAAATAGGTCAGTTTTCATGAATCATAAAGTTATTATGACACCTAAATATGTATGAAAACAAAATGATTGTGATTTCAAGAAGATAGGGCCAGGCACGGTGGCTCATGCCTGTAATTCTAGTGCTCTGAGAGGCCGAAGAGAGTGGATTTCTTGAGCTCAGGAGTTTGAGACCAGCCTGTGTGACAGCGAAACCCCATATCTACTAAAAATAGAAAAACTAGTCAGGCATTGTGGTAGGTGCCTGTAGTCTCACTGAAGCTAAGGTAAGAGAATCACTTGAGGCCAAGATTTTGAGGTTGCTGTGAGCTATGACACCATGGCGCTCTAGCCAGAACAACAGAGTGAGAGACTTGAGAAAAAAAAAAAAAAAAGATTGAGAGTGGACATTACTATATATTTTAAAGTATTTAAAAGCATAATATTATAATAAAATATTGAGTGTTTTTTCAAGAGAAAGGGTAATTTAATATTTTAAGAATGTTTGGTTTGATATTTGGGACAAGAAGTCATACTATGTTGGGGGATAGGTACAATAATAATTCCTAAAACAAAGGGACTAAATAATTTTTCTATTTCTATACAACTAGACATGGAATACTTTTTTATAGTCATAAATGGAAATTTATAAAGTTTCAAAAGTAATTTTTTCAAAGAAAGAGCTATACTACCAGCATAACTTTATCTCTTTTTAAAAGGGATCTGTAATAAAACAAATTCAAAAATACTGTCAAAACTGTGTTAGCCTCATATAACGTCTCATTTCTCAAATAGTAATTGTTTATCCAAAAAATCTTCACTATGGCACCAGGTATGTGTTTGGGGGGGAAGATAACATCATAACATTGAAGATCTCAATCTATTTCGGAGTACCTCTTCAGTTACGATTGGACATAAAATCTGAAAACAGACTCTAGTTATCAGCCCTTTGTCTGATTCATACCATGGAAATATCTTCTCCCATTCGGAAGGTGTCTGTTTCCTTTAGTTGTGACACCCTTAGCTGTGCAGAAGCTTTTTAATTTGATCACGTCCCATTTATTTATTTTTGGTGTTGCTGCAATTGCCAACGGGGTTTTTTCCATGAAATCTTTTTCTAGGCCCCTGGTGAAAGATTCATCTGCAACTTGAACTTTACCTTAGACTTGAAAACAATGTAACCTAAACATTTGTACCCTCCTATTAACTTGAAATTTTTTAAAAAGGAATAAAAATATGAAAGTACATTCCTTAACAATCTTTCTAAAAGTAGGATAGAAAGGTTTGACCAGGTTTGGATCAAGAAGACAATTCCTTTTTTTAATATGAAAAAAATCTCCTAAATGAGTGCTTTAATGAATTAATGTATTTTTATGAGTGCTAAAAAAGTGATATGGGCAAGAGTGTGTCTATATCCTATGTCCATAATAATGAGTAGACATGACTTTAGTTAAATAGAGCAAATTGAAGAAAAGGTTTTTTAGCAAAATGTCAAAAGTGATTATGGCTAATCAAAGATTGACTATAAAAAATATATTTGAAATATTTATAGAATTTTAATTTTGAAATTTTCAGTCCTCCAAATTTCCTCCTTGGTGTCAGCTATTTTTTTGTTTGTTTGTTTGTTTTTAAGTAACCCTTTAAATGTCAGATTTTTAAAATGCATATTGGATTTTTGTGCAACATTATTTCTCTTCTATTAGGTTCTTGTCCCAGGAAGAAAACAGCATTTAATACAAATACTGAAAATCAAGAAGAAATAAAAATAAAAAACCTCAAGAGACTTAGTAAGATATCCTAAGATTTTGAATTTTCAAAAAGGCAAAGGTCATACAGGTTACTTGAAAATTCCTTTGAGAGAAAAATTGATCCATTTCTTTCATGTTTTAGACAACAAGAATTAATTCTCTTTTAATACTTTAAATAAAATAAGCCAAAACCCATTAGGGAGAGGAGACTTAATTCATTGTTCTGGCCTCCTGATCCACATGAGAGCCAATCCAGACTAATATATTCTCTATTGATTTTGATTTTTATATTATCTGAAACTCAAAGGTAATGTATTTCCTACAGAATATTGTTTAAAACTATCAAATAATACTGTCTTCAAAATTACTACCAAGAAACTGTCCAAACATTAAAAAAAAGTTCAGAGTAGATGTAGGAGGCAGGCAGTAAGCCTTAAAAGGAAAATAAATTGAAATTATATCAATTTATATTTCATAATTTACTCTTATAAATAAAGAATTAATTAATTATCCTCCTAAATATTATCCTCCTTATAAATAATGAATATTAAAGTTAAACTTCATTATAATAATAATAAACATTATAGGACACTATATGTAGCACATTAATATTATATTAATATTATATTTTATTTGTTTATTTATTGAATACAAAATATATTTACAAATGTAATAATCTATACCACAATGTTTGTGAGAAAGCTTCCTATATTGAGTTGGCTTTAACAATTTGTGCAAGCCACCACCATTTCTGAGCCTAAGTTTGCTTATCGTAAAAAGGGAATAAAAATCAGGTAAGTGATTTCTAAGTCTCTTTCTAATTCATAAATTTGTCACTGAGTGAAAACTATAGGAGTTAGAGGGTAAAACCAGCTAACCTGCTTGTCTTGTTGACAAGCTCCACCATCTTGGTAACTACAGAACTGTTCACTATAGTTGTTGGTTATTCTTTTAACATATTCCTGAGCAATAAATTACATATGAAAAAATTCACAAATAAAAAGTGTACGCTATAATGGTTTTTATTATATTCACATTGTTGCAAAACCATCATCATAATGTAAGTTTAGAATATTTTATCACCCTCCAAAAAGTCCATTCCATTAGCAGTCACCTCTCACATCCATACTTCACCCATAGACAATAAATAACCCACTTTTTGTCTCTATAGATTTGCCTATTCTAGATATTTCATTATAAATGAATAACAATTTCATAATCACAAAAAAATTTTGTGATTAATTGCTTTCATTTATCATGATGTTTTCCCAATCACCTGTGTTGTAGATATGTCAATACTTCATTTTTTTATTACCAAATAATTCAGTTGTATGATACATGGAGCACACCACATCATGTACAATAATAAATGGATATTTGTTTCTAGTTAGGACCTTTATAAATAATGATGCTATGAATATTTCTAAATGAATTTTTATTTGATATATGTTTTCCTTTTTACTTAGAAATATACCTAGGAGTGGAATTACTGGCTCACAGGTTAACTCTATACATACTACTTTGGCTAACTGCTTTCCAAAATAGCTGCAATTTAAGGGTTTTTCACCAGCACTTGTCAACATTTACAGATTTATTATTATCATTATTATTATTGCCATCTTAGTATAAAGTGGCATCTTGTGGTTTTGATTTGCACTTCCTCATGTTTAATGATACTAAGCATTTTTTCATGCATTATCAGCCATTTGTATATCTTCCTTGGAGAAATGATTGTGCAGTTCCTTTCCTAACATTTTGTAATTATTTATCTTTTTATTATTGAGTTTTGTTTTTATATATTCTGGATACAAGCATTTTATTAAACATAGAATTTGAAAATATTTTTTCCACTATGAGTTGTCCTTTCACTTTATTGCTGCTACCATGTGCAGCACTAACATTTCAATTTTGATAAAGTCCAAATTACTTGTATCTACTTTGTCACTCATGTTTTTGGTGTCATGCCTAAGAAATAATTACCTAACTCAATCTCACAGAAACATACTCCCCATATTTCTTCTAGGAATTGTATAGTTTCAGCTCTTACATTTGGTCTTAAAATCTTTTATGAGTTAATATTTGTATATGGTGTAAGGAAACATTCCAACTTCATTCTTTTACATGTGGACATCAAGTTGTTTCGACATAATTTCTTGAAAAAAACTACTATTTCCCCATTAAATTGTTTTTGCAAACCTGTATAAAAATAAATTGGTCATAAATGTAAGTTGCTTTGTTTTCTAGACTCTCAATTCAATTCCATTGTTTATGTTTATACAGAGGCCAGATCTACACTATCTTGATTACCATAGCTTTGTATGTTGTTTTGAAATTATGAAACATACACAATTCAACTTTATTCTTCTGCAAGACAAGATCTAACTTTACTATACATCTATGAAGTCATTTTTTGTCATAAAATGCAATAATCACCGGCCTGTGGCTGCTATATCTTTGAGCCATTATTCAGATTATCATAGGATGAGTGAGATCTAAAACTCAACCCAAGTTCTGCTCCCCAAGACCTGCAGCAGAGGTGGGAAATCTGAAAGTGGTTTCCTCCAGTTCTTAGCTACATATATGTCTGAAATCTTTTCATTTTTTTTGTCTTTTAAAAATTATTTTAAATATTTTATAGATCTAGGGAGCACAAGTGGTTTTTTTGTTACATGGCTGAATTGCATAGTGGAGAAGTCTAGTATTTTAATATACCTGTCACCCAAAATAGTATACATTGTACCCAATAGATAACATTTCAACTCACACACTTTTCAGTCTCTAGCTTTGGACTCTCTAATGTCTATTAAGTCACTTTGCATGATCATGCAGACCCATTGCTTAGCCCTCACTTATAAGTGAGAATACATAGTATCTGTTTTTTCCTTCCTTGGTACCTCGCTTAGAATAATGACCTCCAGTTCTGTCCAAGTTGCTGCAAAAGATACCATTTCATCCTTTTTGATGGCTGAGTAGTATTCCATGGCATGTGTGTATGTGTATAAATGCACACATATGGTAAATTTCCTACTCTGCTCATCTGTTGCTATGCATTTAGTTTGGTTTCATTTCTTTGCAATTGTGAACTATACTGAGTAAACATGTGGTTTCTGGTGTCTTTTTTATAAAATGACTTCCTTTCAGTAGAACCCCAGTAGTGGGATTGCAAGATAAAATAGGGTCGAATTTCAGTTCTTTGAGAAATCTCTATGCTATTTACCATAAAGGTTGTACTAATTGACATTCCCTTCAACACTTACATACTCATTCTCTTTTAAAGACATCTAGGTCAGCATCTATTGTTTTTTAACTTTTTGATAATGGCCATTCTGCCAGGGATGAGATGGCATCTCATTGTGGTTTTAATTTACAATTTCCTAATGACAAGTGAGCATTTTTAATATGCTTGGTGGAAATTTTTCTCTTTTGTTGAAAAACAGCTGTTCATGTCTTTTGCTTATATTTTAATGGGGTTCTTTTCCTTGATTTGTGTGAGTTCCTTACAGATTCTGGCTATTAGGCCTTTGTCAGATGTATAACTTGCAAATATTTTCTTTCATTCTTTAGGTTTTCTATTTACTCTGTTGACTATATCTTTTACAATGCAGAAGGTTTTTGTTTAAGTTTAATTCATTTATGTTTGTTTTTGTCTCATTTGCTTTTGGGGTCTTAATCATAAATTCTTTGCTATCATATACCAATATTGAGGATAGTTTTTCCTAGATTTTCTTCTAATATTTTTATGTTTTCAGGTCTTCTATTTAAGTCTTTATTCATCTTGAGTTAATTTTTGTATATGGTGTATATAGAGGCATCCAGTCTCATTCCTATGCAGGGTGGCTATCCAATTTTCCTAGCACAATTTACTGAAAGGGGTATCCATTCTCCAGTGTACACTTTGTGGGCTTTGTTGAAGATCAGATAGTTGTCAGTATCTGGCTTCATTTATGGGTACTCTATTCTGTTTCTCAGCAGTGTATGTCTACTTTTAAATAAGTGCTATGCTGTTTTGGTTACTATTGTCATATAGGATAATTTGAAGATAGTTAATGCAATGTCTTCAGATTTTTTCTATTTGCTTAGGCTTGATTTGACTATTGCATGATATTTTCTAGTTCCATATTAATTTTAGAGGTTTTTTTTAATTCTGTGAAAAATGATATTGATATTTTGGTAGGTGAATTGAATCTGTAGATTATTTTGGTAACTATGGACATTTTAGCAATATTAATTCTTCCAGTTTGTGGGCATGGACTGCTTTTCATTTAATTTGTCAATGACTATAGTTCTCCTTTCAGAGATTTTTAATCTCTTTGGGTAACCATATTTCCATTTTTTTTTTTGCAGCTATTATAATTGAGACTAAGTTTTTAATTTGATTTCAGCTTCATTATCACTAATGTACAGAAATGCTACTGATTTTACATTTATTTTGTAACCTGACAATCTAATGAAGTCATTTTTCAGTGCTGGGAGTCTTTTGAAAGAGATTTAAGGGTTTTAAGGGTATAGTATCATATCATTGGCAAACAAGGAAAGGTTGACCTCCTCTTTTCTAATCTGCATGTCTTTTATTTCTTTCTCTTGCCTGATTCCTATGCCTGGAACTTCAATACTATACTGAGTAGAAATAATTAAACGAGGTACTCTTGTCTTGTTTCAGTGCTTTCAACTTCACCCCATTCATTACGATATTGACCATGGGCTTGTCATATATAGCTTTATTATTTTGACGTATGATCTTTCTATGTCTAATTTATTAAGGGTTTTATTATGAAGGAGTACTGAATTTTATTGAGTACTTTTTTTTGCATCTATTCAGATGACTGTATATATATATATATATTTTAAGTCTTTGCATATGTTGAGCTATCTTTGCATCCCTGGGATGAAACCCACTTAACCAGGGTAATTTTTTTTTCATATACTATTGCATTTGATTTTATAATATTTTGTTGAAGATTTTTGCATCTATGTTCATGGGGAGGGTAATTCTATTATTGTTGTTACATTGTTTCTTGGCTTTTGTATCAGAGTGATACTGGCTTCATAGACGAGTTAAAGAGGATTCTTTCCTTTAGAGGATTCTTTCCTTCTCAATATTATGGAAGTATTTCAGTAAGATTGATAGCATATTTTCCATGTAGGACTGGTAGAATTTGGCTGTGAATCCCTCTGGTCTGTGACTTTTTTTTTTTTTTTTTTACTAATTCAATGTTGCCGCTCATTATTGGTATGTTCAGGATTTCTATTTCCTCCTGACTTAAATTTCCTCCTTCCAAAAATTCATGAATTACATCTAGATCTTCTAGTTTGTGTGCATAGAAGTAAGTGTTCCCAGTAATCTTAGATGAACTTGTGTATTTCTGTTGTATTAGTTGTGGTCTATTTTTTATGTTTCTGATTGAGCATGTTTGAATCCTCTCTCTTCTGTCTTATTTAATTTAGTTAGTGGTCTATAAATTTTATCTTTTCAAATTACCAACTTTTCATTCTAATGATCTTTATATTGCTTTTGGGGTTTCAATTTCATTTAGTTCTGCTCTGATTTCATTATTTCTTGTCTCTACTAGATTTGGGTTTGATTTGTTCCTGTTTTTCTAGTTTTCTGAGGAGTGGCATTAGGATGTTAATTTGCGATGCTTCTTACCTTTTTGATATGTGTATATGATGCTATAAACTTTGGTATTGACCCAAATATTGTTCAGCAGCCGGTGTTTAATTTCCATGTATGTATGCAGTTCTGAGAGTTCTCTTAAAAATTGATTTCTATTTTATCCCACTGTAATATAAGGAGATATATAATATGATTCCAATTTTTTAAAATTAGCTTAGACTTCTTTTGTAACCTAGATATGTTCTATCTTGGAAAATGTTCTATATTTTGATGAGAAGAGTGTATATCTGCAGTTTGAGGGTAGAATGTTCTGTAAATATGTTTGATCCATTTTCTCTAGAGTCATGTTTAAATCAAGTGTTACTCTGTCAATTTTCTGCCTTGATGATATATCTACTTCTGTCAGAGAAATGTTGACATCCCCAACATTATGTTGCTACTTACTTCATTTCTTTGGTCTAACAGTGTTTGTTTCATGAATGTGGGAGCTTCAGTTTTAGGGGCAGAAATATAGGGGTATTATATCTTCTGTTGAACCGATCCATGTATTATTATATAATGGCTGTCTTTTGTCATTCCTTACTGCTGTTTATTTAGGTGTGCTTTATTTGATAAGAGAATAATTGCTCCTGCTCACTTTTGGTTTCCATTTGTGTGGAATATTTTCTTCACCCATTCACCTGGAGTCTATTTGACTGTTTCTGAGTTAAATGGGTTTCTTGGATACAGCACATATTTGAGGTGTGCTTTTTAATCCATTAAGCCAACCTATACCTCTTACGTGTGTCATTTACACTATTTCTGCTCATTGTTAACACTGGTAAGGGAGACACTGTTCTAGTCCTTATGCTGATTGTTACCCAGTCACTTTGTATTCTCCTTTGTGCTGCAGCTTTATAAAGTAAGAGCTGGGGGCCTTTTTTAAGAAGTCTTTTTATACTGTTGAATATTGACCATTTTCTCCCTGCGTTGAGCACTTTTGAACATGCCTTGTGGGTCAGGTGTAGGGGTGACAATTATCCTTAGTATTTGCTTGTCTGGGAAAAAATTTATTTTAATTTCTTTTATGAAAGTTAGCATTGTAATATACAAAATTTTTAGCTGATCATTCTTCTGTTTAAGACGATTAAAGATGGGTCCCTAATGCCTTCAGATGGGTTTCTGTTGAGAAGACTGCTGTTTGTCTGATGGATTTTCTTTCATGAGTTACTAGATGGTTTTTCTCTTGCAACTCTGAGTTTGGCGAGTATGATGCTTGTCAGCCTTGGTCATGCCCTATTTGCAATGACTCTTCTAGGAGTTTGTTGATGCTCTTATATTTCAGTGTCTAAATCTTTAGCAAGACCAGAGAAGTTTTCCTTCATTATTTCCTCAAATACATTTTCCACGACTTTTGCTTTTTCTTCTTCTCTCTTGGGGATACCTATGATTCTTATGCTTGGGTGTTTTACATATTCTCTTATTTCTTGGAGAACTTTTTTCATTTATCATGATTCTACTTCCTTTATTTTTACTGAGTTAATTCAAAAGCCTTGTCTTCACGTTCCAAAATTATTTATTTGGCTAACTTAGTCTGTTACGAACTCTTCCCACTGTATTTTCATATTACCTAAAAGACCTTTCTTTTTCTGGAAGTTTTGGATTTTTATAAATTACATATTTCATTACTGAATTTTTCCTTCATGTCCTAAATTAGCATGTGTGTGTATGTGTGTGTTGGTTTTTAACTTTCTCATTGCCCATTGAGCTTGCTTTCAATCTGTATTTTCAATTCCATATCCAGCCTTTGAAATGTTTGCTTTAGGTTGGAGTCCATTGCTGGAAAATCATTGTGATCACACTTCAGTCTTACCTGCAGCCAATAGCAGGGTGGTAGAGACCTTCTGATGGTTTCTTGGGAGTGCCTAGACTCTTCTGTCCCCCATAAGAGCCCTGCAGTGGCTACAGATATGTATGAGGTTCCCTGGTACCTAGGCTTTCAGAATGACCCCCAGATCAGCCTAGTTGGGCTTGGATGCCTGTGGGATTTGGCATGAGTTCCCTTTCTAGAACAATGTTTCACTGTCCTCTACTAGAATCTCAGTATGTTAGGACTGAGGCCTGTGTAAGTCAGAATAATCTCTTAAAAATAAGAAACTAGTCTTGAAGAGTAGAGCCCAGTGGCTTCTCTCTTGTGGTTTCATTGCATCTCGAAGCTTCTCTCAGTAGTTAGCTGGCTCCTGGCTGGGTGAATTGCCCTGAATGCTTTCCTCACACATTTTTGTGCGTATCAGCCCTTCCCCAGTTCATCCTAGCATCTCTCTTAGACAATGTGTTCAAATTAAGAATGTGCTTACTATTCTGGAAAACCTGGTTTCCCACCCATCCCCAGCAGGTTGTCCTCTCCATGGACAACACATATACTACCTATTTCTAGTAGGTCATCTTGATCTTATCCTCTCTGATTTATTTTATTTTTATTTTTTAGCATTATGGAGCTATGTGGAGTGAAAAAGGAAGGCCTTTTAACTATTTAAGTGTTAAATTTCTTTTAGGGTTTTCTAATTTTTTACAAGGTAATGTTGACCTTTTATTGATAAAATGACTTGGGGAGTATTTCATCTTCTATTTTCTGGAAAAGATTGCAAAATTAGTATTATTTCCTCATGATATGTTCTGTAAAGTGCACTAAACTATCTGTTTCTGGAGTTTTGTTTTTGTTGTGATATTTTCAACTATTAATAGTATTTTGTTATTTTATGTCAAGGAACTGGACACAGAGTTGTTGATAATACTTTCTTCTTATATTTTTATTTATTTTAATTATTTTTAATGTATGTATTTATACATATATTGGGGGTACACATGACATTTTGATACACATATTCCAGGGGTCCTCAAACTGCGGTCCGGGGGCCACAAGCGGCCAGCCTCAGACATTTATCCAACCAGCCCACTGTTTTTGCCACCACTGCCTGTCCTGCTTAGCAGCCAACTTGTCCTGGGGCACACAGTCCAGCCCTCCAACGGTCTGAGGGACAGTGAACTAGCCCCCTGTTTAAAAAGTTTGAGGATGCCTGATATATACAATGTGATACAATGTATAATTTTCAAACAAGGTAATTGGGATCTTATCCTTGATATATGAGTGGAAACTGGAAGGGAATCCCCTCTTCATTTTCTGATGTCAAGAATATGTCTTTTTCCTTTTTCATTGTCAACCTGTCTAGAAGTTTTGTGTCTTCTATTTTCTTAGTTGGCCTCTCTAGAAGTTTTTCAATTTTATCAATCACATCCAACAATTTCTCTTTATTTTTTCTTCTACTTGCCACTGATTTTTGTTCCTATTATTTTCTTTCTTATTTTTAAAGGATTAATTTGCCTTTTTTAGTTTCTTAAAATTAAAGCTTAAATCATTAATTGAAACTTGTTTTTATTTTTTAAATATGCATTGAAAGTTACAAACTGGCATCTATATCCTACAGCAATGAGCCTTAGAAGTCTGAGTTTAATAACACAGACACTTTCCCAAACTGCAAAGAAGTTGCAAAGAAAACAAAAAAATTATAATGTTTCACAAAACACTGTTCACAAACCATTTCTCTTAATAACACATAAATGTTTTTTTAAAATGCAGAGTACTATGTCTTATTTTAGATCTAGTATGGGGATGCATTGGACTTGAAAACAAAGATACATTTTTTTTTTTATTAATTGATCTCTGTATACATTGATGCAAACATGGGGTACATTGTGCTGTTTCATATACAATTTGAAACACTTTCATCAAGCTGGTTAACATAGATTTCATGTCATTTGGTTGATCATTGTATCAACA
>CAUYQV010197109.1:0-37346 GCA_963574575.1 Galagoides demidoff | reverse complement strand
GAATCCCCAGCCCAGGCCCGCCAAACAACAATGATGGCTGCAACCAAAAAATGGCCAGGCGTTGTAGCAGGCGCCTGTGGTCCCAGCTACTTGGGAGGCGGAGGCAGGAGACTCGCTTGAGCCCAGGAGTTGGAGGTTGCTATGAGCTGTGATGCCCTGGCACTCTACCCAGGATAGCTTGAGGCTCTGTCTAAAAAAAAAAATAATAATAATTTGAATGTTATTATATCTATAAATTATTGGTTGGGGTATGTATATGTGATGATGGTCAGTTCGCATGTTAACCGAATTCACCACTGACTAAAGTATAAAACCTGTATGTCAGTTTGTTAGTTTATAGTGAGAAATACTATCCTGAGGAAGACCAGATACACTGGTTTACTGATAAGTGCAGAATTCCTTTAAGTTACCTCTTATTTAAAGATAGAAGAAGACCGCATGGTAGATATGTGGAGAGAATATCACAGTAAAATGTTTTCTAATTAAATTAATTTGAAGCACTTCTTTCCTCTTCAGAAACATCCTTGTCAAATAGAGATATTCATGGTGTAGATGCTTTCTACTGGCTGGCGTGGTGCTAGCATTTTGCTAAAAATGTTTGCCTTGGTAATTCTTCCTTTTCTATGCTTCTATCTGTCTGCCACTTGACTGCTTTAGTTGTCACCATTGTCTAGTCTTTTAAGCCACTTGTCTCTTGATTGTGTATGTTGTTCATTATGGAAGGGTGGGGATGAGGCTGACAATCTTAAGGTTACCTCTGTTTATTGCCTATGTCATATATAATCCTTCTACTTAGGTACCGAGAAGCCAGTGTTGAAGTGATGGAGGTAATGTCCCATTTTGCTGTGATTGAACGTGCCAGCATTGATGAAGCTTATGTAGATCTGACCAGTGCTGTACAAGAGAGACTAGAAAAGCTGCAAGGTCAGCCTATCTCAGCAGACTTATTGCCAAGCACTTACATTGAAGGGTTACCCAGAAACCCTGCAACAGCAGAAGAGGCTGTTCAGAAAGGTACTTCCATAGCATCATATTGCTTCTGCTTCCTGCCTTGGACCCTGCTTTGGCTTTGTCATGCTGATTCTTCTTGGAATGATTCAAAGGAAACTTAAACTACAGCCTGTATGAATCACAAGGACTCACATGGAAGGATATGCAAGTTTTCTTATTTTTCCAATTATATGGATGTTGAGAAGCGGTATGAAAGTAAATTTCTCTTCAGATATAACTAGGGCAGGTTAGTGTTGTCAATAGAAGGCAGAAGGCTGACTGAGGACTTAACATCATTTGTAGGTTAATTTATATTACCGTAACTTAGCTTCTCCATTTTTCCATCTGTAAGGATGAACTTTTATAAATTATACGATATTGCTTTGTGTATGTGATTTTAAATTTGTGCTTTTTAATTATAAGATGTTATAAGATGATTGTGCTATTCTAGATCTCATTCTTTTTTCTTAATTTTCCTTCCATGGTGATTTTAGAAATCTATGTGGCTGTATTTATATATAAATAATAGCTTTTACTTGCAGCATATCAGGTAATCCACAAATGTGGATCAATGAATTCATTAATTGGTTTTAACACATTGCTGTTTATATGTTGAATGTCCTTATTTATTCTTTTTTGGACTTATGCAAGGGTTTTTCTGGGAAATGTTTTTAGGAGTGGTTTGCTAGGTCATAGGGCAGCGGTTCTCAACCTGTGGGTCGCAGCCCCTTTCACAGGGGTTACCTAAATAATCCTGCATATCAGATATTTACATTATGATTCATAACAGTAGCAAAATTACAGTTATGAAGTAGCAACAAAAATAGTTTTATGGTTGGGGGTCACCACAACATGAGGAACTATATTAAAGGGTCACGGCATTAGGAAGGTTGAGAACCACTGTCATAGGTTATACTTATATATTTAATTTCTGTAAGCATTGCCAGTTTGTTCCCCAGACTTGCTATAACAATTTATATTCCCCCTGGTGATAAGAGTTCCTGTTTCTCCCATGTTCCTTCTTTATTTTTTTCAAGACAGAGGCTCACTCTGTTGCCAGGCTGGAGTGCTGTGTGCCATGGTCTCAGCCTAGCTCATGGCAACCGCAATGGCTAAAGTCTTCCTGCCTCAGCTTCCCAAGTAGCTGGGGCTACCGGTGTGTAGCAACATGCCTGGCTAATTTTTCTATTGTTAATAGAGGTAGGACATCACTTTTCTCATGCTGGTCTCAAACTCCTGACCTGAAGCGATCTTTCTGCCTCAGACTGAGAGTCCTAGGATTATAGGCATAAGCTACCTCACGGAGTCCTTTCCCTCAAGTTCTTAATAATTGGTATCATCTAATATTTGCCAATGACTTATGAAGTGGTATTTTGGGTTTTTGCTTTAGTTTGCATTTCTCAGATTAGTGAGATTGAGGATCTCTTTGTGTACATACTAACCAGCTCAATTTCTACTTCTGTAATTTGCTTATTAAAATCTTTGTCCAGGGCGGTGCCTGTGGCTCAGTGAGCAGGATGCCGGCCCCATATACCGAGGGTGGTGGGTTCATACCCGGCCCCGACCAAACTGCAACAAAAAAATATCCTGGCATTGTGGCAGGTACCTGTAGTCCCAGCTACTCAGGAGGCTGAGGCAAGAGAATCACCTAAGCCCAAGAGGTGGAGGTTGCTGTGAGCTGTGATGTCATGACACTCTACCAAGGGCGATAAAGTGAGACTATCTCTTAAAAAAAAAAAAATCTTTGTTCATTTTTTTCCATTAAAAAATGGGGAATTTATTTTTTGATTTATAAAAGTTCCTTTGTATATCCTAGTTTTTAATCCCTTGTATTTTTTCTTTTCTTTTTTTTGTTTTACTTTTTGAGACAGAGTCTTACTCAGTCACCCTGAGTAGAGTGCTGTGGTGTCATAGCTCACAGCTACTTCAAACTATTAGGTTCTATTAGTGATCCTCTTGCTTTAGCCTCCCAAGTACCTGGGACTACAGGCACCTGCCATGATGCCCTGCTAATATTTTTCAGTTTTAGTAGAGATGGGATCTTGCTCTTGCTGGTCTTGAACTCCTGAGCTCAAGGAATCCCGCCCCCTTAGCCTCCAGAGTGCTAGGATTATAGATATGATCCACCACACCTGGCCAATTATGGCATTTGATTAACAGAGGTTCTTTACATATTTTTTTAATTTTTTAATGGTGTGTAGGCTTCAAGTTTAATGCTAGGTAGTCTAATTTATCTTTTTTTTCCTTCATGGATAGTACTATTTATGTCCAATTTAAGAAGTCTTTACTTGGCTCGGTGCCTATAGCTCAAGCGGCTAGGGTGCCAGCCACATACACCAGAGCTGGTGTGTTCAAATCCAGCCCTGGTCTGCCAAACAATGACAACTACAGCCAAAAAATAGACCAGTGTTGTGGTGGGTGCCTGTAGTCCCGGCTACTTGGGAGGCTGAGGCAAGAGAATTACTTGAGCTCAAGAGTTTGAGGGTGCTGTGAGGTGTGATGCCATGGCACTCTACCCAGGGCGACAGCTTGAGACTCTGTCTCAAAAAAAAAAAAAAAAGTCTTTACTTACCTGAAGGTCGTGAAGATATTATTTTGTTCTAAAAATTTTATTGTTTTAGTAATAAAACACACAATCCAGTATGTTTGTGTATGTCTGTCTCATGGGGATCAAGATTCCTTTTTTTAAAGTATCCAGTTGTTACATCTTTACTAAAGCTTTACTTTTCTCTGTAAAGATCTTGTGCATTCACTTGTTAATGTTCTTGAATGTTTTAAATTTTGCTATTGTGATTTTATATATTTTCAAATTTTTATACTTGGTTTTTGATGTGTAAGTGAATGATAAATGATTTTTAATAAGTTTATTTTTATTTAAAAATTCATCTTTACTTGATGTACCCAACAAAAACTTGTGATATAATCTGTATAAAGGGCTTTAATAAATAAAATGTACTTGAAGGCTAAAAATCATTTTCTTAGACTAGAATAAAATTAAGGCAATAGAAAACTTGTCTTTTTGGTAGTATTAGATTATGGTACCTCTCAATTCCAGATCTAAGAATTTATATAAATTCTTATTTATTAGACTGGTATAGTGGCTCACGCCTATAATAGCAGCACTCTGGGAGGCCAGGGCAGGTGGATTGCTTGAGCTCATGATTCAAGATAAGCCTGAGCAAGAGCAAGACCCTATCTCTATAAGTAGCCAGGCTTTGTGGCAAGCATCTGTAGTCTCCGCTACTTGGGAGGCTGAGGCAAGAGGATCATTTGAGCCCAAGAGTTTGAGATTGCTGTGAGCTATGAAGCCATATAACTCTATAGAGGGCAACAAAGTAAAACTGTCTCAAAGAAAAAAATAATTCTTTATGTATTTATTTCAAGTTGAATATTGTGAAAGTAGAGTTCAATTGTATCTCCCAGAACAAAGAATTATGTATCTAGAGGCTTTTCAATAAGAGTGTTTCCATCTTTTTCCCAGGTATTTTCTAGTACTTTTGGTAATAGCTATATTTAAAACAGTGTATCTCTTCTGCCCTTCATTTGTAACATGTAATTTTTGAACTATTATTTTGTAACAGTATTCTTATTCAGAAGAGCTCTTTCAATAAAAATCTTTGAATGCTGGCTCAGTGCCTGTAGCACAGTGGTTATGGCACCAGCCACATATACACCAAGGATGGTGGGCTCGAACCCAGCCCGAGCTAGCTAAACAACTGCAACAGCAACAATAAAAAGAATAGCCAGGTGTGGCGGGTGCCTCTAGTCCCACCTACTTGGGAGGCTGAGGCAAGAGAATCTCTTACACCCAAGAGTTTGAGGTTGCTGTGAGCTATGACGCCATGGTACTCTACCAAGAGCGACATAGTGAGGCTCTGTCTCAAAAAAAAAAAAAATACTTTGAATGTTGGACACTAACCAAAAGGAAACTGGACACATCTGTAACAAGTTAACTTCTTTAGGCAATTAACCTATTACTACTTACAGAAACACTACAGATTTGTCCACAAAAAGCTCCAAAAGATTTTAGCTTATTTTTTGTCATGGTGATGAATTTTCCATGGGTTCTATGTTTTAAAATAAGATGTAGGTGGCTCGGCACCTGTGGCTCAGTCGGCTAAGGCGCCAGCCACGTACACCTAAGGTGGCGGGTTCGAATCCCCAGCCTGGGCCTGCCAAACAACAATGATGGCTGCAACCAAAAAATAGCCAGGCGTTGTGGCGGGCGCCTATGGTCCCAGCTACTTGGGAGGCAGAGGTAGGAGACTCGCTTGAGCCTAGGAGTTGGAGGTTGCTATGAGCTGTGATGCCATGGCACTCTACCCAGGGGATAGCTTGAGGCTCCGTCTCAAAAATAAAAAAAAAAATAAAATAAAATAAGATGTAGGATGTAAAGTTTGATTTTGCTGTTAAACAGTTATAGGATATCCCTTCAATGTGTTGTGCTGAAGGGTAGTAGTAGAACTGCCAGGGAAACTTGAGACTTAAGGAATTACTTTATTCTCTCATCCTGATAATACAGTTTGTTGAATTAGGGGCTTTAGATCCTTTAGTTCTCTGGGGAAAATATAACCCATAGTAAAAAATACACCACTTATATAAAAGAGGTGAAGTTACAGTACATAAACATTGGATAATGAAAAATGTCAAGATTTTACTCTGAGATTAGACTCAGAAATTTAATTATTATAATAAGGAATTTTTTCTCACTTTGTGTACCACATGTTATTGTGTGGCTTTTTTAAAAATTGGTTTTAGGCTCGGCACCTGTGGCTAAACCAGCTAAGGCGCCGCCACATACACTTGAGCTGGCAGGTTCAAATCCAGCCCGGGCCTGCCAAACAACAATGATGGCTACAACCAAAAAAATAGCCGGGCGTTGTGGCGGGTGCCTGTAGTCCCAGCTACTTAGGGTGAGGCAGGAGACTCGCTTGAGCCCAGGAGTTGTAGGTTGCTGTGAGCTGTGATGCCACAGCACTCTACCCAGGGGGACAGCTTGAGGCTCTGTCTCAAAAAAAAAAAAATTGTTTTATAATGTTTTAAATCAGTGGTTCTTTAAAGTTTTTTGAGGGTTCTATATTTTAAAAATCTATTAAAAGCTGTAGTCCCTTTTTTGCCTCATAAAAATTCATGTCTACACGTAAGACAATTTTGCATGCAGTTTTCAGGAGATTTACAAACCCGCTGATACCCACGTACCTCAAAATTAGAGTTAGTCTTACACATTATGTGGGTTTTAGCTGCTTTATTGAAGAGCTTTGCTATCTCTGGCTGAAGACAGTGGTATATACCTTCCTTGGCAATCAAATGTTAATTCAAATGGACATACTTCTATTCCTATTTGGCTAAACTATGTACATACTTTATTAAAATATGTCTATATTTATGAAGAAATCTATTCTTCTGTATGTCTTATGTATCTGTTGTTTCAGTGTATCCAACTTATTAAGCTCCCATATTCACTGACATTCCTTATGTGTAGTGTTCAGAACAGTGCAGTGTCTATCTAGTAAATGGTTTATGATGATGCAGGCAGTCCCCAGGTTATGAACAAGATAGGTTCTGTAGTTTTGTCCTTAAGTTGAATCTGTATGTAGGTTGGAACAGGTACCTTAACCTATTACCTGGGAAAGCCTCCATTCATAAGTGCAAGTTATACATCAATTGGATGTTTGTAACTTGGGGACCTTAATGGCCCTTGATCATAAGTGCAAGCTGTACATAAGTTGGATGTTTGTAACATAGGGACTGCCTATATTTCATATCATATTTCTTAAGTCTTTGTATAGTGTGTGCAACCAAAAAACTGATAACAAAAATGACCTAATGTAAATGGATGTAACCTTCTAGAAATTATTTTTCATAGAAGTGACCTATTTCATTTCTAGGAGACCAGATATTTGTAGTATTTTGATGCTAAGCTTTCTGTTCAACTTAGCTGTCTAGGTTCTTCATGGATTAAGAGCTAGCAGTCCTACTTAGCCATCCTGGACTGGACCTCTGTATTTTCTGTTACTGTAATAGATGTAAAACTTAGTGCAGTGATTCATGTCTGTAATCCCAGCACTGTGGGAGGCCACTTGAGGTGGGAGATCAAGACCAGTCTGTATAACATAGCAAGACCCCCCTCTACAAAAAAAATTTAAAAATTAGGCTGGTGAGGTGGTACATGCCTACAGTCCCAGCTATTAGGGAAGATGAGGAGGGAGGATCACTTAAGCTCAGGAGTTTGAGGCTACAGTGAGCTAGATGCTACCATTGCCCTCCAGCCTGCGTGATACAGTGAGAGACTGACTCTTAAAAAAACAGGTTATGCATGTGAAAAGTTTAAGTAGTAGAGTTTACATAAAATAATTGTCAAAAATTCCAGCAAGGCTGGGCACGGTGGCTTACACGTAATCCTAGCACTCTGGAAACTGAGGCAGATGGATTACTTGGGCTCAGGAGTTTGAGACCAGCTTGAGAAAAACTGAGATCCTGTCTCTACTAAAAACAGAAAAAAAACCCAGCAGGCATTGTGGTGGGCGCCTATAGTTCCAGCTACTTGGGAAGCTGAAGCAAGGGGATCACCTGAGCCCAAGAGTCTGAGGTGGTTGTGAGCTGTGATGCCACAGCTCTCTACCTAGGGGACAGAGTGAGAGACTCTGTTAGAGAAAAAAAGAAAAGCACTATGAAAAGAAACTGTAAATTAGCTGTCGAAAAGAGAAGGTTGTAGGAAGTTGGAGAGACTCTTTACTGGCTTTGAAGATGTAGGATGCCATGTTTTTGGAGGGGCTTTTGAAGAATGCCACATGGCTAGGTTCTTGAGAGCTGTAACTGCTGATAGCCAACCAGAAATCCTGTAGCTACAAAGGTGAATTCTGCCAACCACTAAAGGAAGCTTGGAAGACACTAAGCAGTTCATAGTACAGATGAGGGCACCTCTCTTATTAGTAAAGGGACTGCTCTTTTGTAGTTAGGCTTCCTGGAGTTCTGGAGTTAGGTAGCTAGAGGTTTACCAGTTTTACCTTGAAGTTTAGGTATAAGTCAGTGCTCACTCTCATGCCACTTCAATTCACCAGGAAGTTCGGTACAGTTCAACAGAAGAGGAAATAAAAAGATATACAGATGTGAAAGAACTGTTTTTACAAGTGACATGACCATATTTATAGAAAATCCTAAGGAATCTACCCCTAAAAAACAGTAGAAGTGAATTTTTTAGCAGGGTCGCAGAGGTCAAGGTCAATACACACTAATCAATAGTAATTCTGCATACTGAAATGAAAAATGGGAAATAGAAATTTTAAAATGAAGTTTGTTTATAATAGCATTAAAAATCATGAAGTAGATTGGTCATGGTGGCTCATGCTGTAATCCTAGCACTTTGGGAGGTTGAGGAGGGAAGATTGCTTAAGCTCAGGCATTCCAAGACCAGTCTGAGCAAGAAGGAGACCCTGTCTCTACTAAAAATAGAAAAATTAACCAGTTGTGGTGGCACACCTATAGTCCCAGCTACTCCAGAGGCTGAGGCAGGAGGATCATTTGAGCACAGAAGTTTGAGGTTGATGTGAGTTATGATACTACCCTCTAACCCAGGCAACAGAGTGAGACTGCAGGTCAAAAAATAAAAATAACTGGGAGTTGTGGCAGGTGCCTGTATTCCCCGCTACTCAGGAGGCTGAGGCAAGAGAATCACTTGAGCCCAAGAGTCTGAGGTAACTGTGAGCTATGACACCAGGAGAGTCTACTGAGGGTGTCAAAGTGAGACTATCTAAAAAAAAAAAAAAAAAGTTAAATATGTTAGGGATCTAGGTGTGGTGGCTCAGTTTATAATCCTAGCACTCTGGGAGACTGATGCAGGAGGATCCTTAAGCTTAGGGGTTTGAGACCAGTGGGTGTAGGAGAGAGACTCTGTCTCTACTGAAAGTAGAAAAAACTAGGCATTGTTGGGTGGCGTCTGTGACTCAAAGGAGTAGAGTGCCAGCCCCATATGCCAGAGGTGGGGGGTTCAGGCCCTGCCCTGGCCAAAAACTGCAAAAACAAACAAACAAAAAAAAAACAACTAGGCATTGTTGTGGGCACCTGTAGTCTGCTACTTAGGAGGCTGAGGCAGGAGGATTGCTTGAACCCAGGAGTTTGAGGTTGCTGGGAGTTAGGTTGACACCAAGGACACTCTAGCCTGGTTGACAGAGTGAGAAACTGTCTCAAAAAAAAAAAATTTAAGTTGGGGGCATTCAGGGATTGAGGATGATTTAGGATTTAAGGTGGTCTAGATAAGATTAAAGGAATTACTTTAATCTTTTTCAAGTTTGTCATGAAAAAAAGGAATACAGAAAACCTGAATAAAATAGAGGGGTTGTAATGGATATATATGTGAAATATTTTGAAGTGGACTCTTGGCCAAATGACTGCATTATGGGGAATAAAAGAAAATAAGTTACTATTACTTGGATTTTAAACCATCATAGAAATAGGGACTTGGTTGGGAAGGAATCTTTGAGGAAGATATAAGTTTGATTTTATGTTTAGTTTGAAAGAATAATGAAAAATTCAAGAGTTATTTTTTAGGGAGGTGGAGATAAAGGATTAGAGTTGAAGTAAATTTGGGGGTAGAGATAGAGATTTGTATGTACTCAGCAAAAGTAAGATATTTTCAATGCCAAAGCTACATCTATCTTAAAACATCTTGTCAGAATAAATCTTACAATGCCTTTGAAAGGATTTTAAGCTACTCAACTGGATCCAGCTCCTAATAATATGTAAATGCCAATAAGCTTATATTGAAGCTTGAATAGTGAATATTTTCTAATTGAATAACAATAGAATTCTTGGAGATGTTCAAGTGGAAGTGCGAAGAGGAAAGTGCTTTAGAACTTGGGAGAGACAATGTGTTTATAAATCATTATGCATCGGGCATAGTGGCTCACGCCTGTAATCCTAGCTCTGGGAGGCTTGAGGCAGGAAGACCCCTTGAGTGCAGGAGTTCAAGACCAGCCCAAGCAAGAGTAAGACAGTCTCTACTAAAAATGGGAAAATTAGCCGGGTATTGTGGTGGGAGGCTGAGGTAGGAGGACCCACTAGAGTCTAGGAGTTTGAGATTTCTGTGAGCTAGGCTGTTGCCATAGCACTGTAGCCTGGGCAACAGAGTGATTCTTACTCTCTCAAAAAAATCATTCCTCATGAGAGATGATATTTTTTTTTTTTGAGACGGGGCCTCAAACTATCCCCCTGGGTAGAGTGCCGTGGCATCACAGCTCACAGCAACCTCCAACTTAGCCACAACGCCCGGCCATTTTTTGGTTGCAGCCATCATTGTTGTTTGGCGGGCCTGGGCTGAGGGTTCGAACCTGCCACCTTAGGTGTGTGTATGTGGCTGGCGCCTTAGCCGATTGAGCCACAGGCGCCGAGCCAAGAGATGATATTAATACAAAATATTTGTTGCACATTAGCACCTGGTAAGGTTCAGCCTTAGCTGGGTACAGTGGTATGTACCTGTAGTCCCGGGCAGCCTAGCTAGCCACCATCTTTTTTTGTTTTGTTTTTGAGGGTTTTATTTATTTGTTTGTTGTTGACACAGAGTTTCACTTTGTCACCCTTGGTAGAGTACTGTGGCATCAGAGCTCACAGCAACTTCAGACTTTTAGGTTTAAGCGATTCTGTTGCCTCAGCCTCCCAAGTGGAAGTGCCCCCACAGCACCTAGTTATTTTTTGAGACGAGATCTTGCTCTGGCTCAGGCTGGTCTTGAACTCATGAACGCAGGCAATCTACCTGTCCTAGTCTCCCAGAGTGCCAGGATTACAGGCATGAGCCACCATGCCCCGCCTTTGTTTTTATTTGTTGAGACAGGGTCTTACTATCACTTGGGCTAGAGAGCGGTAGCATCATCATAGTTCACTGGAACTTCAAACTCCTGGGTTCTAGCAATTCTCTTACCTCAACTTCCTGATGCGGCTAGGACTGCAGGTGTCCAGCACTGTGGGCTGATTTTTGTATTTTTTAATAGCAACAGAGTCTCACTTGTGCTCAGGCTGGTCTGAAACTCCCAGGAGCCTCCAGTGATCCTCCCACCTTGACATCCCAAAGTGCTAGGTAGGATTACAAGCATGAGCCACTGGCCCAGCCTGTTCCCATCTCTTAAGAAGAACAAAATGTGCAAAAAGGTTTAGCCTGTGCTGAAGATAACTGATCTCCCTTGTAAGCAATCTTCTAAACTGGCTGCCGGGTAGACTTCTAAAGCTACATATCTAAAGTACCTAAAGTCTAAGCATTTCAACATTACATAACACAACTAAATACTTTTTTTAAATGCCTAAATGTGACCTCTCAACTTTTTCAGAGAAGATGCGAAATCAAGGTTTACTTCAATGGCTTCATTCTCTTCAGTTTGATGACATCACTTCTCCAGACCTGCAGCTCACCGTAGGAGCAGTGATTGTGGAGGAAATGAGAGCAGCCATAGAGAAGCTGACTGGTTTTCAGTGTTCAGCTGGAATTTCACATAATAAGGTGAAGGCTAATAGTAGATTTCAAACAGAACATCCATATCTTAGATACAGTGAGGATATTGGCACATTTAAATTATTATGCATGAGATAAAGGTACTAAGACAAGAAAAAATTATTACACATACATGTTGAAATGGGTTTCTGCTTAAAAAACATGTTGAGGTCCAAATAAAGCTTAAGCAATTCATTTTTCTTTTTGAGACAGAATCTTGCTCTGTCACTCTGGGTGGAGTGCAGCAGCATCATAGTAGCTCCTAGCAACCTCAAACTCAGGAGGTCAAGAGATCCTCCTACCTCAGCCCTCCAAGTGGTGGGGAGTATAGGCATGCCACCACCCTTGGCTGATTTTTTTATCTTTAGTAGAGATGGGATCTTATTCTTGCTCAGGCTTGTCTTGAGCTCCTGAGCTCAAGCAATCTTTTTGCCCCAGCCTCCCAGAGTATCTGGCCCTTAATTCTTTTAACATGAGAGTTAAAAAGCAAGCTGAAGAATTTCAGAAAATTCTTATCTATATGGTTATGTCCAAAGTATAGTCAGTACTCCATATCTGCAGGTTCTGTATCTGTGGATTCAAACAACCACAGATGGAAAATAATGGGGGGAGAAACAATAATTAAAAAAAAAAACCAGATGAAAAACAGTATAGTATAAAAACTATTTACATAGCACTTAACATTGTACAGTATTAATTATTGTAAGTAATCCAGAGATGATTTAAAGTATACTGGGGGTTCAGTGCCTGTGGCTCAGTGAGTAAGGCACTGGCCCCATGTTGAGGGTGGCAGGTTTGAACCTGGCTCCAGCCAAACTGCAACAAAAAAATAGCCAGGTGTTGTGGTGGGCACCTGTAGTCCCAGCTACTTGGGAGGCTGAGGCAGGAGAATCGCCTAAGCCCAAGAGCTGGAGGTTGCTGTGAGCTGTGACGCCATGGTACTCTACCGAGGGCAACAAAGTGAGACTCTGTCTTCTAAAAAATAAAAAAAATAAAGTATACAGGGGAATTTGCAGACGTTATATGCAAATACTATGCCATTTTATATAGGGGACTTGAGCAACCCTGGAGTTTGGAGTGGGAGTGGGTCCTATAACCAATCCCCCAGGGATACTGAGGGATGACAGTATTTCTATAATGACTGAATTGCCTATAGAAAGGAGGCTAATCTTGGAACTTTTATTTATTAGCCTATTTATTTTCACTTGCTGAATATTTTTACATTGCTTTCTTTTTTTTTTTTTTTTTTTTGAGACGGAGCCTCAAGCTATCCCCCTGAGTAGATGAGTAGAGTGCCATGGCATCACAGCTCATAGCAACCTCCAACTCCTGGGCTCAAGCGAGTCTCCTGCCTCCGCCTCCCAAGTAGCTGGGACCACAGGCATCCGCCACAACTCCCGGCCATTTTTTGGTTGCAGCCATCATTGTTGTTTGGAGAGCCCGGGCTGGGGATTCAAACCCGTCACCTTAGTTGTACGTGGCTGGCGCCTTAGCCGATTGAGCCACAGGTGCCGAGCCAGATGATGAAATTTGTGAAGGGTTGTACTTTGTAGTCAATACTCACATCCAGCCACAGCAAAGCCTATGGTACCACGGGCTAGG
This sequence comes from Galagoides demidoff, assembly GCA_963574575.1. Classification (NCBI taxonomy): domain Eukaryota; kingdom Metazoa; phylum Chordata; class Mammalia; order Primates; family Galagidae; genus Galagoides; species Galagoides demidoff. The sequence continues at coordinate 24,277 of CAUYQV010197109.1, read as the reverse complement.
TTAGTCCACGGCAGTGCTGCTCCGCGCGTTCTCATTGCCAGGCCCCTACGGACTTGCTATGGTCTGAATGTTTGTGCCTCACCTTCCAAAATTCGTATGTCGCAATTCCAACCCACAGCATGATGACACCAGAAAGTAGGATCTTTGGGAGGAAATTGGGTCAGGAGGGCAGACTTCTCACGTTTGGGATTCGTGCCATTATAAAAGAGACCTCAGAGAAACGGTTACTGTATAGTGTGTGAGGACACAGTGAGAAGGCTTCACTTAGGAACCAGGAATTAAGCCCCCACCAGACATAGAATCTGCCAATGCCTTGCATTACAGGTTTCTTTGGCTCTGGAACTGTGAAAAATAAATGTCTATTGTTTATAATCCACTCGGTTTGTGGTATTTTTTATAGCTGCCTGAGTGAACTAGGACAGGAGCATTTTAAGTGTTTCCTTCCTAATCGCCTCCCTATGGAATTTCAATACCACAGAAAACTGCATGTATCTATGTACTTTATACATAGAAGGACCATTTTTTTCTTTTTGCCCCCAAGAAACATTTCTCATTATCTGCATTGGGAATAGATATTCTATAAACACAAAAAATGGCCATATCTTGAGTAACGAAGGTTATTTCTTGCTCTATTGAGAATCAGCTGGGACTCCTCTATATCATCTTCATTCCATTTCCAAACATTCTGAGTGGCAGAATATGGCTTTAAATCTGGCACAAATAACACAGTTATTATATTTTATTATCAAAGCCAGACATAAGCCCACCTCCATGTATGGCAGAAAGTTGGAAATATCTGTTACCAGCTCTACCTATGATCATACATATAGAACTCCTATAGACTTATTTGCTTTTGGAGGAAAAATATATATTCATTGTGGTAATGTAGCTTATCGTAGGCTAGAGAGAAATGAGTGATCATTATGTGTTTTCTTGGTTGAATAGTATCCTTCAAGTTCATGTTCATCTATGATCTTATAATGTGATGTCATTTGGAAATAGGGGTTTTGCAGATGTAATCCAGTGAAGATGTGTTCTTAATGAATTAGGATGGGCCCAAATAAAATGACTTCCCTCCTTCAAAAAAGAGAGAAATTTAGACCTTGAAACACAGAAAATACAGAGAGAAGACAATTATGTGAAGATTATGGACGATATCGGAAATTTGCTGACATAAGCCAAGGAATACTCTGGACCACAAGGCGCTAGAAGAAGCAAAGAAGGATTCCTCCCCAGAGCCTCCCTAAAGAGCATGACCCTCTAAATGCTTTGATTTTCTATATCTACTATCCATTTCTATGAGAGAAACTTTCTCTTGTTTTTGTTTCTTTGGTTTTGTGAGACAGAATCTTATTGTGTCATCCTCGGTAGAGTGCCATGACATCACAGCTCATAGCAACCTCACACTCCCGGGCTTAAGCCATTCTCTTGTCTCAGAGGAGTAGCTGGGACTATAGGTGCCTGCCACAATGCCAGGCTATTTTTTGGTTGCTATTGTCGTTGTTGTTTAACAGGCCTGGGCCAGGCTCGAACCTGCCAACTTTGGTGTATGTGGCCAGAGCCCTACTCACTGAGCTAAGGGTGCCGAGCCAACTTTCTCTTGTTTTTAAGGTAGTACATTTATGGTACTTTTTAATGGAAGCCCTACAATACAAATATAACCATTAGTTATTTTGATAAATTCAAAATGAGAATATAATTTTTGATCACTAAAAGCCAAGTGGATGGATGAGAAATTAGTAGTGGTCTTAGAAAATAGTATTCTAATTCTAATCCAAAATAACAGTTTATCATATGTGTCCATACCAAAAATAAACACACATTTATCTAAATACGAAGAACATTGAAATGGGAGAAAAATTAGAATTTAAACAGTTTACTTGAAAAGATACATTTTAGAGTTTCAGAACTGAGAATCATCTTTTAAGATCATCTATTTTAATCTTGTCATTATATAGCTCAAGGACAGAAAGCCGATTTAAATCAATTATGGACACCTTAATTACAAATTAGCCTTTAAAAAATTTATATTAATTTAGCCATAACAACTTTAAATATTGACTTTTGTTAATAGTTACTGTAATTGCTCACAGTTTCTGATTGAAATTTGACTTTGTACCTTTTAGCATATTTTAAATTTTTGGTAGAATTAGGATCATATCAGAAATTTAAAATAAAGTTCATGCCATGAAAATGTTAGGAGAAATGCTTAATAACTATAGTCTCTATGTATAAAGATTAAACAAAAAATATTCATTCCTGTTTTATTGATGTTTAGTACAGAATGCCTAATGTAAAATATAGTAAAGTTTATCACAGAGCCAGATTTACACAATTGTCTGCAACAGGAAATAGTAGCCATAAGTCTTTTCTTCTCCTGCTGATTTTTTAATGTTCTCTTACAGAGAAAGAAGGCCTATGTCTCATCTTTTTACAGCTTTCCTGTTTTACAGTATTTTGGCCAGGGCTAGGTTTGAACCCACCACCTCCAGTGTATGGGGCCGGTTCCCTACTCCTTGAGCCACAGACACCACCCCTTTCTTGTTTTAAAATAAAGAAATGAATTAGCCATTTCAATGAATTGAAATTAGCCAAATTTCAATTTCTACATCACTATACCATTATCCCCATCAGTTTTCTTCTATATTCAAATAAAGAAAAAAAAATTCTCTCCAAAACACGAAGCTCCTCATATTATCTAACACATGACCTGTGTTGGCAACTTTTTCATAGGTACATGAGACCTGACAGAAGCCAGTCAATTCCCATAATCATTAACAAGTAATGATAAATACACAGACACATTGCAACACATATATACAAAAATAGATGCTGGCCTCTTAAATCCAGATGAATGAACCTAGCCTCATCAGTCTATGACTTTCCATCTAAAGCAACATCCATAATAAAGATTGAACTGTGATCAGTAGTTATATTTATACAGAGAAAGTCACTGGAAATCCACACCAACATAACAGATACGCTGATCAGTGATATCACGCATAGTTCTCTGTGACATTGTTGCACCAAAACCTTAGTGTTAATGAGGGATGTTATAAAAAAAAGTGGAATTATCATTTTGTTATAGATGTATAACAGAAGTACAGAGAAGGTAGACATTGGATGATTTTTAAAAGGAAGAAAACATTCTACAAATACTCAGCTTTTTACATGATGACATGAACTCATGGAGGACCAGGAAAAAAGTCAACAAGAGGCACCACACGGTTTTGCAAGGTTTCTGAAGGACTTAAAAGAGATCAGAGATGAAGTAAACAATATTCCTTATGAATGACAAAAATTGAGGCTCTGAGAAATTAAGTGACTTCAGCAGAAGAGTACAAAACCAAACAAGAACAGTGTGACCCGATTCACTACAAAGTCCATTCTGTTTCCACCTGCACTGTGTTGAGTAATTTAATGTTAATCATTGTTTTCTGGCTATGGAGGTGGGGGCGCATTTGCAGAAGAGTTTGTTTATTTTCTGAGATGGAATCTCACTCTGTTCCCCAGCCTGAAATGCAGTGGTCTTAACAGAGTTCACTGCAACCTCAAACTCCTGCACTCAAGCCATTCTCCCCATCCTTACCCCCCAGCCTCCCCAGTAGCTGGCACTGTAGGCATGTGCCAACACACCGGCTAATTTGTCCACTTTCTGTAGAGGCAGGGTCTCGCTATCTTGCTCAGGCTGGTCTTGAGTTATTCTCCCACCTTGGATTTCCAAAGTGCTGGCATTTTATAGGTGAGCCACTGTGGTCCTCCAACAACATTTTCAACTTGAGAAAGCATTGGCAATCATTGAAGGAAGGCAGAATGGAACTCATTTGCCAGAATGAGTTATGGAGAAGGGTGAGGAAAGGAAATAGAAGAAAAGGAAAACAGGATAGGAGGACAGATAAGCAGGAGGATAAGAAAGTTGAGGGGAGTGTTCCATAAGCTTGGGTTTCACTGGAATGAGGGCTCGAGAAAGCTATGTGATTTAATAGCTGCGGGGTTCTAATTTCACTTTGTAGCTTTATGGAACCGTCTTCTTTCTATCTGGTCCACTTTTCCCTGTACAAAACAACACAATGCGGCATCATTGGCTCACACCACAGAACTTTTGACCAGCTCAGCTGTAATTTCCCCCCACTTAATCGAATGTGCTAAATGTATCTGAGAATAGAGCGGGTACATGACTACACCCCTCACTGGAGTTTTGAGGTTGACCCTCCAGGGCCCTTTACCCAGCTCTCAATACTTAAGAGGACTCTACTAATTGCTGTAGTTCAATAATGTACCATGTTGACATACATGGGACAGAGATTATTTTAACAGTTCTTATCATTTAATATTAAAAGAATTTAATAAAGCAACTCAGCAATTGCTGTGTAGCAATTTACTGCCCAGAATTTAGATTTATTTTCACTGTCCAATTTACCTTTGGTAGTGTAGGTGCTCTCTGGGACGTCCAAACTGATAATGTTTGTATATACTTTTGCATGAACTTTGGAAGTGATAGTTTAGCAATCCAAACATACCCTGTCTCACACACAAAATGCCAGGTCCATGCAGATGTTGCTTTATGAGTGTCTGGGCCATCAGCTTGGTAAGGTCCAAACTGTGCGAGGAGCTGCAGGTGGCCTCCTCGGCTCACTTTGCTCAGATAGAGATTTCTTTTTGTAATATGATATTGTCATCACTATTGTCATCAGAAAGACATATGAGGAGATTATAAACATTACTGTTTATCAGACTTCTAGATTTATTTTGCTTGAAATAGTATTCCTTCAACTGAGGAATAGAATTATATTTTGCCTGGTTTCCAGAAATGCTTTTAAATTAGAATTGATAGTTGAACTACATAACTTTTCGCTGCTGATGTAATTTAGGTTTTTATCTGAATGCTTGATAAGTTGCAGTATGACTCTGTTCTTCTAGTTACAAATCCATTAACTTCCTCTCAAAATGAACCAAACAAACAAACAAAAAAATGTAGCTTTCATAATGGTAGCTTTTTGCACCATGGAAAAACCCTGCAGTAAATTATCTTCATCAAAATGCCTGCACCTATTTATGGATGGGTCTCCTAGAAAGGAGACACTATAGTGATAAAGAAAATTGGGGGAGGAATGATTAATTTGTGCAATTCAGTCAACCAGTGTGGATGGAATGCTGTGATATTCCAGTCTACACCATGTGTAACATCTGGCTCATAAACACACCTTGCTGTACTGCAGTTCACTTCTTCCATCTGTAAAATGACAGAGCTGGACTAGTGATTCTTAAAAGCTATCCCCCAAGGACAAACACTTTATTACTTATTTTGCTGAAGTAGAAGACATTTCTCAAGATTTCACCTTTTGTATCAGTAATTGGGTTTGAGCCTTTTTCAGAAAGAATCATTGCTTCGGGTTTCAGATTCTATAAGAAAACTTACTTTGAAGGCTGTGATATGAAGTGGTGTTTATTTTGATAGCCTTGCATTGACACAGCTCACCTAACCCATTATGCTTGTATTTATTATGTGAAGCTGTCTGAGTATTAGCAGGTGTTCTCTAGGCCATGTGTCAGCTGGAAGGTTGTGGTCATTGTAGCCAACTAATTCATCTAGTATATTCCATAGAAAAAAATTATCTACCTTATTCTATAACTGCTATCTTCCACTTAAAATAAAGAACATACTAGCATCCTTGATGCAACACAGCTGGTGGGACCACACCTACCGTGCATCCTACAAGGGTACATGTGGAATTTACTAAATGTGGAATATAAATGTCTTAACACAATAACTAAGAAAATGCTGTGAACACTATGTTAACTAGTTTGATGGAAGCATTTCAAATTGTATGTAAAACCAACACATCTTACCCCATGATTGCATTAATGTACACAGCTATGATTTAATTTTTTAAAAAAGTCAAAAATTATCCCTGGATATGAAGTGGTCTATAAGGATTCCATGAAGATATGTTACTAAAAAACTACAGAATTAAAGAAAACCACAGTATATTTGGGGGATTAAAATTTAAAAAGACACTTATTTAATTTCAAGCATATATATTTGTCATTGAGTATTTTTTACTATGAATATGTGTATTACATTTTGACGGTTGATTTGATGATGACAGTGGCAATCATGGTGAAGACAATTTTTTAAATAAATATATAAGTTGAAATATTGAGATGCTCATACCAGAACTGTGTCTGCCTCCAGATAATGTTGAGAATGTTTTCTTCTCAGGTATTTCTTAAGAAATAAAACTGTGTAAAACGTGGAGCTAAAAGCAGTAATAAGGAAAATGCAGAGATTTCTGTGAGCATCTGAGTAAGTGCTCCAGGGATTTGCACATATAAATCCCCAAATGCCAAGATGGTAAGACTTTCCATTAGCACCCTACCAGCCCATTCTAAGACCTCTCAGCACAAATGATACCACCCAGGAGAATTTCCCTAAGAGAGCTGTAAAGATTCTTTTAAGCTGTTTGCATTTCAAAAGAAATACATTTAAATCATGAACCCTTTGTCTAACCTTATGTCATACTCCTTTATGTGCAGTTGGGAGCAATTTGTCTATTCTTTTAGAAAGTTTTGTTAGTTATCATGTTAACTAAATTTCCAAGTCACTGCAGGACATTTCTTTGGTTTTGCCCTTAGCAATAAATTTATATTTGAGTTTGTTACACCAAGGGAACTGGAAAGCTTCCACAAATTTAATTATTGATGCCACATGGGACATGTTCTATTATATTTTGTTTTCAAGGCTCAAAATGGTTAAAGCCTAATAAAAAGAAGTAATTTTGGACAAGGCTTATGAGCTGATGGCAGGCTTAAGCACATTAGTAAAGACAAGTCCAAAATAATAACTGAGTTGGAATGCAAAGGAAATTAATTGACCTTAAATGTCTAATAACAGAAATTGAAAGAAATAAATTTTTCATTATAGTTAAACATTTTGTGTTAGAAGTTTATGGCCACTTCCCTCAGACCTAATCACCACACATTCTAAAGGGGGAGCTGGCCACCCGGTCTCCTGCTGTCTTGCCTTTTTTAAGAAGGTGCACTAAATTAATTTACCACCAAAGGACAGAACTTTTCTTTTCAAAAAAGGAAAAAGTGTAAGTGGGTGGGGAACAGAAAAGGTCAAGCTAGAGGTCACTTCACTAATGCTTCAGTGTCTTCAATTCATGGTATTCATATAGTCTAAAACATGTCTTTTTTTCCCCTCCCCCAAATGATGTTAACTCACAAATTCAAAGAAAGCCAAAGATTTTTGGAACATCAGTTAACACATGAAAATGCTCCAAAAATACAATGATACTGAGATTTATGTTATAAAAGCAAATTCAAATTTCTTTTCTCTCTTCATTTGCTTCATTATTTTATTTATTTATTTATTTTTATTTTTGGCAGTATTTGGTCAGGGCCAGGTTTGAACCTACCACCTCCGGTATATGGGGGCAGTGCCCTACTCCTTTGAGCTGCAGGCACCGCCCTCAGTTGCTTCATTATTATGCCAAATTTAATCCAGAACAACTGATGCATACAGAGTCTTCAAATCTCCAACCCCTAGTTATTTCTTTCTGTGCAGAATTCAGAGAGGATTCCAACACTTAGTGATTTCTCCAAGTACAGTTAGAGACTCCATATCCCTAACAGTAGCTTTTACTAGAAACACACCACCATTCTCTTTAAATACTGAATAATACTATTATATATGTTTTTGTGCATGGAATACACAATTCCTTTTGTAGCTGAGATCAAGTTCTGTTTTCTCAATTCTTGTCTATCAGTGATTCAAACTTTCTGTTTTACTGTTTCTTCTATCTTGTTTTCATTTATTTATTTATTCATTTGTTTTTATTTTTTCAGACAGAAAAAAATTTCACACAGGGTGCCATGGCATCATCATGGCTTACAGCAACCTCAAACTTTGGGGCTCATGTGACCTCTTTCTCACCCTCCTAAGTAGCTGGGGCTGCAGGCACAGGCCACTGTGCCCACCTAGTTTCTTCTATTTTTAGTAGAAATTGAGTCCTGCTCTTACTCAGATTGGTCTCAAACTTCCGAGCTCAAGCTATCCACCTGCCTCTGCCTCTCACTAGGAGTACAGTGCTGAGCCACCTGCTTCCTTACTGACAGTAAGGAGACTGTCTCATTTTTGATACAGTTTAGCTTAGTAACAAACACAGTTTTACACTGAAACTAATATTCAGAACGATGAGTATGTAACAAATAAGGTCTTTCTACCTCATGGCCCTGAAACTTCACATACTCATCTGTTTTCTTCCATCCGGTTCACTTTGAAATGTTAACACAATTTTCTACTCTAAAGTCAGAAGTTTAATTAGGTGGAGACGTATTAAACTAGTCTATGAAGCTTCACCTGGAGGCCATGCTAAGAACTTACAACAGCTAAGTAAATTTATGTTGGTCTATGGGTTCCTTCTATGTGAAGCTGAACTTCTGTATATATACTGGGCATGTACGTACATGATATACAGAAAAGTCTGAATTATTAGACATGAAGAAAATGGCATATCAATACCCCATTTTCATATTTCAAGCAGTTAAATGAAGGTTGCTATTTGTAACAATAAGGAATACTACAGATGTTCTTAATTTTCAAAACTATAGATATGTGCCTCTTACTGTGCTAGTTTATATTTATTTTGTAATTTAAGTAGAGTCAGAAATTTTTAAAACCTGCTTTGGCTGTAGATCTGTAGACTAACAGATTAATTAAATTAAGTAGACTGTGCTATGGTACAAGCATTTCATTAGTATAAGAAGGTTTCAAATTTTTCTGTCTAGGTTTATGTTTGAGAGAGGTGTTTTAAAGGAACTATAGGTTGATAAGTAGGCAACTAATTTTCTTTTCCTGCTTTTCACTACAGGCTATATCCTTTCAGCAATGTGTTTAAATTGTTCCAACTCCAAAAATGCTAAACTATTTGACATACAAAAGGTTGTTTAAATTATTTTATATCACTACATAGCTAATCATATGTCTCAGCTATTTTTACAAACTTTAGAAGCTAGTTTGGCCTTTTTCTATTTTATTTCCTTATGTGCTATCTGGTGTGATTTCTAGCATTTTCATAAACATTTATTTGCAATAGTGTTCGTTTGCAAGCCATTCACAAAAGGACTGTATAATGCCACCACTGGAGATTGCAAGAGCAGCCAAATTTATAGAGACTGGAAGGAATATGGTGGTTCCAGGGGACATGGAGAAGGGATATTGAGAATTATTGTCAAATGGGTACAGAGTTTCTATTTTAGGAGGTGAAAAAGGTCCTGGAGATGGATGGTTGTAATGATTGCACAATAATTAAATGTACTTAATGCCACTGAAGTGCATGCTTAAAAATGTTTAAAATGGTCATATAAACTAGAATTGAAAATAGTTATTAATTTTCAAGTGATTTTAGGAATGAAAAAGCAGGATATGTTTCCTCACCCATTATAAGACGCACTGCTGACACTCCTATAACAAAAGAAAGATTAAGAAGGGCTTAACACAAGAAAATTTGTTTAACCAAAGTTTTATGTGATATGGAAGCCTCTGGAAACAAAGACCTGAAGACCCAGGAAAAACTGTTCATTGTTATGTTCAGGGTCAATAAAGAATAGGCAGCCAGATAGAAATGAAATTGGACTAAAAGTGTCCAATATGAATGGACTAAGGGGGAAAACTTGGTCTTACTACATTTTTTTGTTTTCATAACAGGGTATCACACATTGGATAATTAATAAAGAAATGTGTTTCTCATAATACTGGAGGATATGGAGTCCAAGGTCAAGGGGCCACATTGGTCTTGCTCGAGGGTCTTCTTGCTCGATCATGCTCATGGTGAAAGGCAGAAGAACGAGAAAGTGAAGACAAAGAGAGGAGAAGGCTGAGTTTGTTCTGCTCACCGGGAACTCACTCTCATGATAACTAACCCACTCACACAATAGTGGCATTGGTCTGTTCATGAGGGTAGAGTCCTCATGACATAATCACTTCTTAAACATCCCACTTCTTAATACCAGTGCAATGGCAATTACATTTCAACATGAGTTTTGCAGGGATATTTAAATCATTGCACCCAGCTAGTCCTGTCTGTTCAAATTCTTCATAGCCTTTTTGTAGAGCAATACTTCCTCCAGGATATAGGGCAAGACCCCTCTGGAATGAGGGTCTTATGCACAACTATCTAAAAAAAAGTAGGTCAGAGAATGTTTTATGGCCAGCTCTTGAACAAAAGGACAAGTAGTATTTCTAGGTTTTATGACTGTCTTTGGAGGGAGATTCTAGTTTCTAGGACCAACCTTGAAGACGAGGAACTGTACTTCTATATCTTGTGCTGGGGAAGAAGGATGGGCAGAAGACAGGCGGGAAGGAGGAGGAGGTCAGAGATTGTGCTTCTGAGGCCCTTGCAGTGTTCATCAGTTCAACATATGCAGCCTACTAAGGTACTATACTTTGAGGGGTCATTGTCTGAGCCCTGAAATTATCTTTTAAAAGTAGGTCTTTCCACTGTTTATTATAGAAAATGCTTAAGTATTAAAAAGTATAAAAGAAAAAATTTATTCAAGCCATTATCTTACTATTAAAGAAATAAACACTTATTATTTTAATCTCTTTCCATCTCTCTATTGCAGTTCCAAGCTGACTCTGTCTATAATGCTGTATCCTACTTTTCTCCACTTAATGCTGAAAAAACCTTTTTTATGTCATTAAACTTGTAAATGCCATTTTATATGGTCTGTGTTATTATATAATGTAAATATACCACATTTTATTTACTATTCCTTTATTTTTGGACAGTAATTTCTAGGATTATTTTATCTTTTTACATGAACACTGGTGTTAACGTCCTTTTCCACGAGCCACTATTCAATATTTTCACTGCTTCATTAGAATTTGAGTATTTGCTTAAATAGATTTACTGACTCAAAGGACATGAACATTTTTAAGGTTTTTTAACATGCACTGCAAAAATGTTTCTGAGAAAAACAATAAATATTTACACTCTCAGCAGCTGTGAATAAGATCTTCTATTTCCCTAATGCTTTTATATATAGAAAGTTCTCCCCACCCAGATATTTGATAAATTATTCAGTGCTCAGTGTTTATTGCTTTGTTTGTAGCCTTATTTTATATTTAACTACAAAATTGAGATGTGTTTGCTATTTTAATATAAGGTGAGGTGAATTTTAAATGATTTTTCCAAAAACCGATTCATTTTTCATTAAAGGATTTATCTTGTTCTTACCATTTAAAAGCAACAGTGTCCCTTAAAGATATGTTGGAAGTCATAATGACTAGCTGCAATAATTGAGCTCTTTCTGCACCAAATTCCTGTTATCATTAATTCCCAACACTAAGCAAACTAGAAATGAGAGTCATAGTTTAAATTCTAATCTGGCAAGGAAGGGTGCCTAGAAATGAGAGTCATAGTTTAAATTCTAATCTGGCAAGGAAGGGTGGCAGCTCTTGCCTATAATTCTAGCACTTTAGGAGGCCAACCTGGGAAGACTGCTTAAGGCTGGGAGTTCAAGACCAGGTTGAGCAATAGTGAGACACCAGTTACTACAAAATAAATGGAAAAATTAGCCTGATGTTGTAGTGTGCCCCTGTAGTGCCAGCTACTTGACAGGCTGAGGCAGGAGAATTTCTTGAGCCCAAGAGTCTGTGATTGTGCTACGAAGATGCCAGTGAACTCTAGGCTGGGCAACAGTGAAGTCCTATCTCAAAAAAACAAACAAAAGCAGAAGTCAAATTTGTCAGAATCTGCATCCAACGTTTTACCTAATAGGCAATGTATAACCACCATATTATAGAGACCAAGCAGTCTCTTCAGGTTTTTTAAACAAATGGTTTCAAATTTTTAAGTTACAAATATTTACAGATGAAAGGTCTATTTAAAAAATTACTTAAAGTGCAAGTGATGAAATCCTGAAAACCAAAGATGTGTTAGTTTGGAAATCCTGACTCTGGTTTCACCAGGGGGACATTTCCCCTCGTGGAATTCCCTCCTGATGCCCTCTGTTTACCTCCTTCCAATGCCCTTCATTGTCTGTCTGCTAATGAAGAATCTCAGGGCTGTTAGGCCACAGAGCGCTCTCTCTCCTCTCTAATGTTTATTTCTGGGAGCCTGCAGACTATGGTTTGAATGCTTGTGTCTCCTTCAAATTCACATGCCTCAAGGTCATGGTGTCAGAGGTAGGGCCTTTGGGAGGTGATTAGGGGATGAAGGTGGCACCCTCATGACTGGGAGTAGGGACCTTATGAAAAAAGCCATAGATTTGCCTGGTCTCTTCTTTTATGGGGGACACAGCTGGAAGGTACCATCTATGTGCCAGAAAATGACCCTCACCAGGCACTGAATATGTCTCTACTTTAAGCTTTGACTTCACAGCCTTCTGTATTGTGAGAAATAAATTTTTGCTGTTTATAAGTGCCCAGTTTATGGTATTTCATTGTAGCAGCAAAATGAACTAAGACAAGTCATTTGAAATTGCTCTAATCTCTTCGATCATGTAGCAGAGGACATTGCTATGCCACACTAAATCCTCAACCAAAGAAAGATGCTCTATTTTAGAAGAATGTCCTCATTGCCCTTATGCCAGGATAGAGACTTGGGGACTGTCTGTTTCTTGGTAATCTAAGCCGTGGAATTAACTTGGAATCGGTGAGAGGAGAAGCAGCCAGATCATCTTTGCTTCCTATTAATTTTTATTTTTAAAACTCTCTATATTGAGTGTATACATGTTAGAAACAAGATATATTTAAAATATTAGCTCTGAATTGATAAGAACTTATTAGTAAATAATTGTTGTTTTCCTTGCCATATATATCTCATTCATTAAACTTTTCTATATGAAGACAATGTCATAGGATTTTCAATATTCTAGTAATGTAAATAGCAAACAAAAACAAAATATTAGAAGATACAGCCTCATGTCCTAAGTATTTTTGATTATCATTTAGTGTGCAGGTCAAGAATGAAATGAAAAAATCATTTTTAAAATTATGTGAAGTACAGCTTTCATCTAAAAATAAAAATAATAGTACACCCATGTGGGCCTTAATTAGATCATCTACTGGCTTCAATTGAAGTTGGAGGGAGAAAGGAGGGTGTTTGGGGTGCTCCCGCTGTATGGGCACAATGTAGTGGTGTATAACACAGCTTTGGGGTGTGGGACCTAACTACAAGAGGGACTCTACCTAACAAATTCAAATCTTGTGATTTGGTTGTTTGTACTCTCACACTGACCTGAATTTAAAAAATCAAATAGCATAACCATATGTATTGTACGAATTGTGTAGAAAATAATTGCATATATTATACAGGGTAGACATAAAGGTTGTGTGCAATTTAAAATAGTTTAACATAGTCAATTACACACAATCTTCGTGTCCACTGGGTATGTGCTCATGTGTGGCTGAGAAATTTCTACAAGTTATACAAGCAGGTGACAAAAACGGCTACTTATCCAGAGGTGGGGCAGAGGCAAAATACGGGGAGCACGGCTTTTGTTTATCTTTTTTTAATTTAAAATTTTACTTTGAATATATGTTTTGTAAGTAAATGACTAAATACCTAAGTGGTGGAAACAATATAGTACATACCATTTGAAAATATTCATGAGTTTGTGTTTCTATATGATGTGTCTCATTTTTAATTTTTCCGTTTTTAAAAAAGTATAGAAGAGACCTAATATTTTTTGCTAGAGATCAGGCAAAGTGTAATTTTTTTAAAAAAGCAACTCTTATGTGTACCTCTTAAACTAATACTATGGAATGACTGTAGAAAAAAATCTATGTCCAATTTACTTAACATACATTTAATTTCCTGAGTCTTGATAGCCATTTGCGCTCTCTGATGGCAAAAAATGATCTTTTTGCAAATCAGTATTACTCCCCCCATCTATTTATTTATCTTTCTTTTACAATAGAAAATAGAAAGTTCTTTGCTGTAGTTATTTTTTAATACATTTCCTTTGAATTTAAAAGATTGAAGACACAAAGTCTGATCATTTATCTACCCATGGCAATATTCTTACATTCCAACAGACCTTTTGGTTGTTTTCTGGACCAATATTTTTTTGTTCAGTTCAAAATTGTGAAAAAATAAAGATCTTCTGTTTGATCAGAACACGTGGTATGATTATTGTGCATATGACTGATAGTAAATTAAGACTGATAGCTGAAAGCTTTAGAGGCAGCAGAAACCTCTTAGCCAATAAAGCTGATATCTGATCACAATTTTAGTAAATATTATTATTATGGTACACAAAGCTTTCTTCATAAACAAGTGTGTTCTGAGATGCATGCTTACCTCTTTCACACACATATGGAACTAAGTTATGTTTTGAAAAAAAATTGTTCTCTTTGTATATTCAAATTGTCGGAGCATTTAGGGCAGTGTGGTTTGAGGGAAAGGGTATTGGATTTAGAGAGAAGTGTAGTTCCAAATCCCCACCCTATCACTCCTGGCAGTGTGGCCTTGGGCAAAGCTCTTCTCCATGAAAGGTAGGTTACTCACCTGTGAAATAGGGGCAATAGTTGTATTACAGAACTATTGAAAGGATTAGAAATTGCATTAGGGGAAGCCACATGAAACTGTTTGGGTATATTAGAAATTTCAGATGTTGGTGATTTTGTATGATTCAACCAATTTTACCTGAATTGACTGGTGACTATTGGTATTAGCATTACCTTTGCCAGAAGCTGTATTTACAAAGATAAATAAGGTCTAGGAACCTCATATGCATATGAAATTAGTGAAAAGTGCGATATTAACAGCAGAAAAGTCTCATTTTTTCAAAACTGAGAGACACAGATTTACGTCTGGATTCAGTTCACAGATGCACCATGATCTGACGAAGCCAATTCAAGTGTAAAGCTCTGAAATGCTGACACAAAACTACATATTTGGACGTGAATAGTGAGAAGGAAAAACAAAAGATCATATTATTCCTACCAGATATGGATCAAGTTGTATTTCAAGTGCATAGATATTCTGTGCTAACTTAAACAAATCAGCTTTCAGTTTACAGTTAAGTTTAAAAAGGGCTGTTTGGTCTTTGAATGTGGGCCTTGGGACTGGGTGTGCAGACCTGAGATACTAGAGAAATCCTAAAAGCCTAGCTTAATAGCCCTGTTCAGTCTTGGCAGATACATTTTAAAGCATCTGTGTGTATTTGGGTTCTTACGAGAAACATCCTGTTAAAGATAGTTTGAATATTACTGGTGTACATTGTTTAGCCCCTTATAACTCTAATATCCATTGATTTTTGTGATTCTTCCCAATACTAACATGGTTAAATGTCACCTGAGAATCTCATTTGCATAGTGCTGCTTTAATCGTGGATGGTTATAGGTCAAATATTTCTTGATCCTTCAGTGACCTTTCAGAAGACATTCCAAGGAGACAGAGTAAAAATGGAGTGTTCTCTTAAAATATCAAAGGCAAGGAAAAGATGTAATCACTAATACCACATTAAATTTCTAAGCCCCCCATAAATCCCTTACGTGTACACAAAGGCCCTTTCATTACAAATTGGTCACACTTTTTAGAAGTGACACTACTAATAACAACCCCTCAATGATATTAATCATGTTTAAAGAAAGGAGAGTTCACTTTAGTAAAACATTAGCTAACTCTTGTTAAATTGATTTTGGCCTTTTCGGTTAATTGATTTTAAACACTATTTCCTTAGAGCTTTTATGATGAGTTGCACTGGGGGGAAATGACAAGGTTTCTCCTGAAACACTGACTACAAATGATAGGTTTCCTTTTTTTTTTTTTTTCCCCTCTTGTTCTTCAATGTGTACTTTTTTTTAAAGAGACTTTTAAAAAGTTGAATTTCGAATCTGTAGGAACAATATTATTTAGAAAGCAAAATCTATCTTTAAAGATAACTTCATTATAATTCATTAGGTAGTTATGGTTGTAATCTGAATTTTAAATAAGCGATCATGACAAATTTAACAATAAAAACATGAATGCATGAAAAAATCATCGTTTAACAGAAATCTAAAAAGCAGGGACAGGTGTTGAACAAAGCTTGGTTTGTTCATGTAGTTTGGCTTTCTTTCTCTTTCTCTTTCTCTCTCTTTTAATGGCCACCATCAGCCGGCTCTCCTTGACTTCTCTGTGATAATAGAATAAAACTTAGGTGGTCCTTTGACCACCCCCAGTCTCCAGCTGCCCCTCGGTATTCACTCCCTTCACAAAACCAGGTCTTTTCTGGCACAATGCGTCACATTTTAGTTCAAGAGACAGCTCTACAGTTTAAATAGAGATGCAGGAGACTGATGGTGGGGGCTCCCAACCAATGACATGTTGTTCTCTGGGGCTTCACATCTTAGAAAGTGAGTGTGAAAACTGTGGAGTTCTGTATCACAAGGTTGTGGTCCCAGTTGCAGTTGCAGGCAGTCTTGTAGCTCACCTTGTGGGTATCTTGGTCACATCTGTGTGGAGACTCAGCGCTAGCTGGGGACGCACTGAATTCCACTGTCTGCCATTGTAACCTTAAATCAGAGATTTACCAGGATCTTCCCAGTGGACAAATTATCTAAGTTTGTGGGGAAAAGGAATGTCAAATGAAACAATAATCCATTAGGTGTAGCATGGGGGAACACACAGGGCCAATTTGCCAGCCATTTAAAAACTTTAGTGCATAAAAGTTTAGAGTCTGTCAGACTAAATGTTTACACTCTCTAAAATTCAGGCTCAGAAATAATGAAAATGGGATTTCACACAACTGTATTACACTGAAGGTATTTGAGCAGACCTCACAAAAAGAAAACTAACCATGGAGAAACCAATGTTTATCAAAATATTAAACATGGGTAACTGATCTTACTAAATATTCTGGGTTCCTGAAAGTACATTCAGTAAATTTACATTTAGGATCACCATTTTCTAACTGTACCTCCTCAATTCAAATAGTACTACATAAACATAGTACAAAAAAATAATTGAGGCATCAGTAACAATTAGAGTTTGTTATAAGCTTAGGATCTTTCAAAAAAATACTTACGAGGGGTATAGAAATATTACATTTCCCCAGAAGAAAAGAAGCAACAACATTTTTTAATCTAGCCTGTTTTTCCCCATGTTTACCTCCTTCAATTATTGCTAGAGCCCTAGAGTCGTAAGAATGGGGGTGAACTATTTTTGATGCATTTCGTATCATGATCTTATCAACATCTATAATTTTTTCTTAAATACATGAATTTTAAAAAAACTTTACATCAAAGCTATATTGGTCTCAGGCTTCCCTCAAATCACATTCCTCTTTGTCTTTCACTCCTTGAACCGTGCCTTTTAATTATAAGCTCAAATCAATGGGAAAATATAATTTAGTTAATAGAAATTACCTCAACAGCCAACCTCTCAGTAACAAAAAAAAAAAAAATCTATCTTATAAATTAAGGTGCACCTATAATTTAATTTATTTTATCATTATTTTTCTACTTTCTTTCAAAAATATTTCAATTCTTATTAGATTAAGGATATGATGCTTAGGATGGCAAATTATATTAAGACACTAATAGTGAGTAATACTTAAAGATAAAAGGATTTATAGAAATTTATATTTCTTTCTCTTAAATGAAAATACCTTGAGTCAACCATGTTTTCGAATTCTTACTTAGAAATACTTCTTCCCCTCTCCAACATGTTAAGATCAATATGTCCTTCTCCTCCCAAAGTGGCACTACTAAAGAAACTGAAATCATAGAGTGAAACAGAATTAGTACCAAATCTGGAAATGCAAAAATGGAATTAAAAATATACATACATAGAGGCAAATGGAACTCAATTTAGTAAGATGCCACACAAGGTAATTCACAACTGACCCCAGGTTGCTGGAGAAAGGTGTCCAGTCTACCTCCTAGGCATTTAAATGTAGTAGTTCTGGGTCTGGGCCTGACTATCTGAACTTTAAGAAGTCTATCATGTAATTCTAAATTAGCCAAAGTTGGGAATCATTGATTTATAATTTTCAAGATTTCATTAGACAAATTATGATGATATAACTTTGCTCCTAGGGATTACCTTATTTTTCTATTTGTTTGTGTAATTGAAATTCCCATGATCAGGGATTCTTTAATTCATAGCAAAGCTTACAAACTATTTCCAGGAGAGTTTATTCACATAGTTTATTCAAATTGTTGTGATGTTTTCATCGAATCATCTAACTTTTGTTATTTATTAACATGAACTTTTTAAAAAAAAAAACAAGAGAGTTAACTTTATGCTAAGTTTCATAAGGCTTGATGCAGAAAGCCAACAAAGAAGACAGCAAAGATAAGCTCAGACATGTCCACTGTTGGGTGTCTCTCTCTCTCTCTCTCTCTGCACTCAGATATACCAGAATGGACCCCAGGTGATTCCATGGTATGGAGTAGTAGACCCAGGGGACAGAAAACCACAGTATAAACTTCATGCACATTCATCAAGCATCTGATTTACTTATATACTTACATTACAATGAGCACAAATACTATTTTATGGAGTAAAACATTTTATATGTCCCTTACCCTTTACACAGTCAGATATCTACATGCCCACTCATTTTTAGACAGAGAGAATACCTTTCAAAGAAATTTCAAGCCCACATAAAGTTACTTTAAGAGAGATGCTCATATCTCTTTTGTTTTTATACTATGCTACCAAATGATGAATCCACTCATTTTTGAAATACGAGTGAAAAATCTTTAGCCTGTAATCTCAAAACAAGGGACCTAGGAAGAAATAGATGGCACTTTTTTTTTTTTTTGAGACAGAGCCTCAAGCTGTCCCCCTGGGTAGAGTGCCATAGCGTCACAGCTCACAGCAACTTCCAACTTCTGGGCTCAAGCGAGTCTCCTGCCTCAGCCTCCCAAGTAGCTGGGAGCACAGGTGCCCGCCACAACGCCCAGCCATTTTTTGGTTGCAGCCATCATTGTTGTTTGGCGGGCCTGGGCTGGACTCGAACCCGCCACCTTGGGTGTACGTGGCTAGCGCCTTAGCCACTTGAGCCACAGGCACCGAGCCTATGGCATGTTTTAACTGATATTTTGAGGAGAGTTTTAAAAAGGAGCTATTTTCAGAAGCTTACACAAGTCTTATGGAAAACTATCTTGGGGCTAATCACAGGAAGAACTTCTTAACCACCTGTAGGCTTGAAAAAGTTAGCTGGAGAAAGATATCCATCTGACATGACCGAGTCCTTCTGTTGAGGGTTAGAGGGATGTAATCAAATTGGGTCAATTTCATTTGGAAAAATTCCCCAGCTAACCCTCCTCTTTTCCTGTAATCACTTGCATGTACTGACCACTGGCCAAACTCCAGCAGAAGTGAAGTTGCTGATACTGTCCAAATGGGTCAGTTTCCCCAGGGCATCAAGCAGGATGAAGGGTCTGGAGCTGGACTCTGAAGAGCAAGCAGAAGATATCCATCAGAGAAAAGTCTTTCTGCTGTTCCTAATACACATGTCTATGAAGATTTTGCATGTAAAAACAGATATCCATTCATCTGACAAACAATTACTTTCTGCCTTTTGTGGGCAAGACCCTTAACTGGGCACTAAAAGATACAACATTGAACAAAACCATCACATTCTTACATGCATAGGGGTTACATTGTGTATGTCAGGTAAAGAAATAAAGAACTTCAGGTTTTTAAGGTTAGCAAGACCTTAAAATAAAGCAGGACCAAGGATAAAAAGTAGCTGCAGCATGGGTTCCAGTGATGGTGTTTTAGTTAAGAGTTCAAGAAAAGCCTCTGGGAGAAATACAAGAACTGAGATGAGCCAGCCCTCGGACTGTTGGAAGAAAAGCATCTCAGGAAGAAGGAACAACAGGTGTCAAAGTTCTGAGACTGGGTTAGGACTGGGGTGTCCAAGGAAGAAAACAAAGGGCTGAGAAGGAGCCAGGAAGTTGGGAGACTGAAGACAGGTGGTGCAGAAATGAGAAGACCTGGTCATGAGGAATTACAGATCACGTATGCAGAGATGTCCTCTTATTATACAGGTAGAGATGCCTTTGGACATCGGTGCGAAATATGAAAGTTGTGATCTAATTTCAATTAAGAAAGCTGTGATGTAATTTCAGTCAAAAAAATCACTGCATCACTTTTTCAGAAACAAAGTGGCTAAAATTTCAAACCTATTCTTTTACCTTTTTAAAAAAAAAAAATGTATTTCAAGCAATGAGATCTTCTTCCTCCCAATCATAAAGGAAAGAAAGGAGTTGGTGATGACATACAAGCTATGCGCATTTTCGCATTTTTACCTACAATCCCTTTGGAATACGTGAGTCCCGCATATATATGGAGCAATGGGAGTAACAGTAATCTTATGTGGATGCTGCAAATGATTTTGTTGAGAAAGAAAACCAGATTTTATAAATGAGTATTTGCTCTCAAATGAAAAGATACTGCAGACTGCGTCCTTTGTCCTATAGTATTTATAGGCTCTGTTGATTTTTTGTAACACCAGTTATGCAAAGATCATATTTAATTTAATTTGGATTTGGGTTGATTTGTTTTAGATTACAAGTTCACAAAAGCAAACTTTTCTATTTTTTCCTGGGGGAAAGATTCATAGAGTGATAGTCTCAGAACATAAGGATGCCATAATCTTAATAAAATGTGCTTGAAGCACTAGGAATTTGGACTCTAACTTTCTGATGGTATCTAAAGTTTGATGGTGGGAAATAACAAGCTATAATATGAAAAAAATTTTAAAATATGTGACTTTAGCATAAACCATATACTCTGCTAATAATATACATAAGATTGAATTAAATCTGTCCTGTCAAAAGCCATTTTAAATAATAATGGTTTATATCATTCCTTAGTACACATTAACATGCTAATGTAAAGAAGTAAAACCCTCTGGGAGAGAATTTAATGCTCATAAATATTATTTTAAAAATGTTCACATAGTAAGACCTAAAAATTTCCCTTCTAGACATGTATGTTGTAAAAATGTATGGAGAATCCTCAAAGAACTCGAAGTAGACTTCCCATTTGATCTTGCCATCTACCCAGAAGAAAAAGTATATTCTTTTGTCATAAGAATATTTACACTAGAATGTTTATCATAGCTCAATTTATAATTGCCAAAATGTAGGAACAGCCTAAATGTCCACTGACCTAGGAATAGGTTAACAAGCTGTGGTATGTGTACACCATGGAATACTATTCAGCCACTAAAAAAGATAGAGACTCTACATCTTTTATATTAACTTGGATGGAGGTAGGACACATTCTTCTTAGTAAAGCATTACAAGAATGGAGAAACAAGAATCCAATGTACTCAATTTTAATATTAGGGTAGTAGATGAGGTGATACAAAGGTGGTTAAGGGAATGGGCAAGTGGGGAGAGGGGAGGAGGGAGGCAGTCGGGCAGGTCACTGTGTATGGCACACCTCTTCGGGCCAAGACACAATTACAAGAAGGACTTTATCTAACAAATGCAATCAGTATTATCTAATTCTTTGTACCCTTGATGAATCTCAAGCAATAATATATAAACAAACCAACAAATAAACAACAAATAAATAAAAATGTATCTCACAGCTAAGCTCCAAGATGCAAGTATAAAGATGCTTCAGGACTCTTTCCAATAGAGAAAATTAGATCAAGCTTAAAATTCACAGGCATGGAAATGGGAAAATTATAACATACATAGATTAGAGTACTAGGTAGCTACTGTAAAAAGTAAAGCTGATTTATAAATACTGCCATGAAAATATTTTGAAGACACAAAATTTATGTAAGAAAAGCAGATTGTAAATTAACAGCTATAGTGAAAATCTCAACTTTCTTTAGTAAAATAAAGTGTGTGAATGTGTGTGTAGATGTGTGAGATTGTGGGCATTGAAGAAACTGCAGGGGACAGGGACAGAAAGAGGACCTCTCAACATACAGGCGAAGGCAGCAGTCAGTAAGTAATGGATTGGAATGGTGTGTGGTAAGAGGATGGATGCTTATACTTTTGATATGTTCTAATAATAAATGTTTGGTCAAAAGCAACAGAAACAGTATATATATAATGCAAGTAAAACATGAAAAAATGCATTTATGTATGTTGAAGTTTTTTATGAATTCATAATTATTGTCACCTAAATTTAATGAATGTATGCATACTGTAACACACTACACAAAATATTAATAGTTACCAAATTGTTTAGCAAAACATTTAAATTGGAGTATATGTCTTCATCCCCGACAAAGACCACTTTCGTCCACCTGACTCTCCTAAGCATCCTGTGTGTATTCTGTCCTCTTATCAAAGTTTTCCACATTAATTAAAGAAAGTGTAGATTCTAAATCTTTCTGGAGTTTGAATTAATTCATACTTATCTTGCCTATGACTTTTGCTTTAAAAATGTAATAGATTTAAGGTACAAATTCTCTTTGACCTTTTCCTTAACCTCCATAGATTTTTCTCATTGTTCCTAAGCAAGGTATAGTGTGTGTTTAAACCTTTTGTGAACTGTTAAATATCTTAGAGCAATTATTTACTGCACCATCTGATATGTTAATACTTCTGACTTTCGTAATTTATTTTCCTGTTATAACCACTGACACCTTATCCTTATATCAGTTTTATGACATTACTTTATGCTTCTTTACATCTCTTTTATATTTTTGTTCTTTTATACCTTGGATTTAGACCTCCAGAGTCATTTCTCTAAATTCCATTATCTCTCCCAGCATAGAGCAATGCGTCTGAATATTTCAAGAGTGCTTCATCATTTATAAAGTACATTCATAGACATCATTCTGGGGAATATTTTTACCAGTCCTATCAAACATCTTTTATCCTGTACAATGTACAAAAAAGGAGACTCAGAGAAATAGACTTGTACCTAGTTATAGTCAGTAAAGGGGACACACAGATGATTTTCCTCTAAATCATTTTCTCTGGATCTTTATTTTCTCATTACACAGGTAGTTCTTTATTTTCTCTGTATCTTTATTTTCCCAGTACACAGGTAGTTCGTTCCCCTAGTTCTTCTTATTGTCACATTCACAGATTATTTTTAAAATTTTCTTGTTGTTTTTGAGATAGTCTCACACTGGCACCCTGACTACAGTGCTGTAGCATCATAGTTCATAGCAACCTCAAGTTCTTGGGCTCAAGTGACCATCGTGCCTCTGTTTTTCCATTTTTAGTAGAGACAGGGTCTCACTCTGACTGGGGCTGGTCTCGAGCTCCTGAGTTTAAGTGATCCACCCTCCCAGGCCTCCTAGAGTGCTAGGATAATAGGCATGAGCTTCAGTACCCCGCTAAAAGAATTTTATAAAGTATTAATTTGATGTAGAATTTGTCTTACTTTCCTTATCTTCACTTTAGCTTCTCCCAAATCTAGATGCACATCAGAACTTCCCAAGAAGATTTATAAATTAGACAACCTTCTTAAAAACACATAAATATATGCACAAACATTGTATATCCAATTCCTATTACCAGTATTTGGCCAATACATATACCATGTATGTCTGTCTTTGATTTCCATATTCCCATAGAAATCCAAAGCAATCCTGGTTGGCTAACTCTCACTCCTTAAAGGAATAGTGAATTTATGACCAACATAACAGTCAGGACAGACTGTTGACTTCTCATGTGTGGGTGACTATAAAGGTGGCCACCCTTACTCTTTTTGTGGTAAAGATTAACTGGTAGTCAAAAGAACTTGAGAACAATTTGCAAGTAAACATTTTTACAACCCAAGTAAAACTATTCTGATTTTTCTTATGTACTTTATTAAAAAAAACTCCAAAGATAGTCTGGTCTAATAAATGACTCATTAAAAAATGAAAATACAGAAACCTCATCAATTTTTTGAGAGACAAAAAGACAGAATATTTGTGAAGAGCATCAAGTTCTGGTGTAAACATGATTCAGATTAGAACAGCAGGTTGCGACCCCTTTGGGGGATTGAGTGACCCTTTCACTGGGGTCGCCTAAGATAGGGTGACCAGATTTTTAACATTTGTAAAGCGGGACAACATGGCTGGGCGCGGGGCAGGGGACCAGGCAGGTGACGGGGCAGGCAGGGCCTGATAACAATGCAAACTTTGATAAGCAGTTCCCAATAATCACTTCCCAGCAATTATCTATTACAGTTTAACATTATAAAATTAACAAAAATAATATAAAACTCATATTCTGGCGAAATAGCCATATGGTGGCCGAAAACCGTATATTCCCTTCTTGTTCTCCAGCCCGTTCTTGCATTCTTTCCAAAAATCGGGACTTTTTTAAAATGCCGCAGGATGCAGGACGCGGAACAAA
>CAUYQV010197106.1:0-16455 GCA_963574575.1 Galagoides demidoff | reverse complement strand
CCTCCCTCCCTCCCTCCCTCCCTTCTTTCATTCTTTTATTCAATACAGGAACAATTTGTTGAGCAGTTACCGTGTCAAACAATACTTTAGTGCAGATGCTGAACATAACAGCAGGGACCACAGCAGAGGAGAAGCCTTCATGGCTATACATCCTTCCCTCTCAGTCAATTTTCAGAATTCAAACTCGTGAATATAAAAATTGGCTTTCCTATTCATTGATTGTGAATTCCTTGCTGTATTTTCTAGGAGTATGGGTAGCATCATTACACGTGAATTAACAGTTTGGTTGATAAACCAGGCCCTCATTATTTTTACTTAGTAGGGATCTAAACTCCCTGGATAGAATTCTATTTGTACTGGCAAAATTCAGATGAGGGACCGGTATATCTAAGTCCCAAAGGCCCCGGCTTGGTTCCTCCCTGGAATTGCAGCCTTTCCCCATTTCTCAAACACCTCTGTAATACTCAGTCCTTAGTGAAGGCTCTAGTCACTAATTAACTAAATAGAAAATGATCAGAGAACTTGAAATAAGAGAGAGACAGGAGGGACAGCTCTCTAACACACAGCAGAGGTAGGTCTGGGTGGCGGCCCTTACAGGCACACACACACTGTCTACTATGTACACATTTTGAAATTCCTTACAATTGGATTTACCCCCCCACCCCAGTATCTGTTACCACAACTATAATGCTCCACTCTGAGGTTCTTAAAAAAAATAACTCTAGGTCTCTAGAATTATTGGCATGTTTAAATAATAACTAAGATTTTTGAAGTACTAGTACACATTCGGAGCTGTAACTAGTGCTTCCCATACTCACAGCCGCCCTGGGAGGTGGGTGGTGTGAGTGTCCTCACTTTATAGAGGAGGAAACGGAACATGAGCTGTCAGGGTCTGAGGGAGGCGGGGGCTTTCAGCGTCACCAGGGCCCCAGCTGTGGTACTCTTGCCACAGCCTGTGTCACCTTCTGAGAGGCTATCAATCCTTGACACTGGCCACTTCTTTAAAATCCAAATTCCCATGTGTTCAAGAAGAATCTGAAGCCTGGTAAAATGTGGTGGTGTCTCACAATTGTGTGTGTGTATCTATCTACATATAGACCGATAATAGCTATAGTCAGAATTTCTCTAATTGCACATTTTAAATTTGTAGTTCATTTTCTGTCAATAAATGTGTTTTATATCACATCATTTAAAAAACCTTAAACATTAAAAAAAAAAAAACGGTGATAATAGACTATTAGTCTTTTAGTTAGTAAGTTATGGACCCAGAACTGGATGCCAGACTCTGACGCCAGAGCTCATGCTCTTAACCACCCACATTGGGCTGTTTCTCAATTATTATCATTTAAATGAACACAAAAGCCAGTGGAAAGCGTAAGGAGGTGATGCACAAGGTTGTCATAGGGTTAAGCAGCCCACACTTAGCAGGTGGCTGGCTACTGATCTTTCTTAGCAGAATAAACTCCATTTATTTCTTGAGAGGAATTCTCCCTCTCAAAATCTAGTAGCTTCCATTAGATCTCTTCAGAGAGGCTGTGAGTCTGTTGAGACTATTGCTTGATCTGTTCTACACACAATTTCACCCAGCGGCTTATGGGGGCCTTAAATTTTTTTAGCACCCAAAGTAAACTGCTGCTCATATTAATTGTATAGCCACCTAAAATTGACTTTTTAAAGACAAACAATGCTTAATCAGGCCTTATCCCCTGTTTGTACTTACTAGAGGTCATTGTTTTTTCTTGGTGTGCTCCTTTCTAATCTTTTCTCTAGACATAAATTTTCACATGCATGTTTATAGAAAAGTTCATGTGTCCATTTCAAAGAGTAACCTACTTGTCTTTCTTAATACTTCTCATGAATATTTCTCTGTGCTGTGAAATTCATGGAGAAATAGTCAGGACATAAAGCATGAATTAATAACTTTCAAAGGCTGCATAGTATTTCTTTACACAGATGTGCTTTGTTTTATCCATCATCCATTGGAGGACTTTTATGCTCTTTGCCATAAGTCTAACACCACAGTTTTAATATGACTCCTTAGGTCACCCAGACAAGTAAGTTTCCAATATGTTTCACTCCTAATGATGCAGTTCTGAGACCTGTCCTGATGCCAGAAGTACATCAGTAAGACCTCCCGAGGGGCAGTGTTTTCCTAAGCAGTATTTAAGCTTCCTCTTATGCAATTCTTTAGGAAATCTTGTATTAAACACCACAAAAACAGACCCCATTTGTCTCTGAGATCATGAATATGCATGTACGTTTATGCATATAGTTTTATATTTGCATAGAATTAATAATTTTGGTGTATACAAGACACATATACTATGTCATTTAATCCTCAGAAAAATTTTGCCATTTCACTAATCAAGTAACTAAGGATCTTTTTTTTTTTTTTTAGCCATCTGTCCAGTAAGTGGCAGAAAAGGGACTCACAGCTGGCTCTTATGATTATAAACTCTATACATGAGGATTACATTTTGACGCTTTAGTATTTCAGCAACAGGAGATATCTGCAGATCAGCTTTGCTCAAGGCAAAGTGGAGTTTTCTCATCTCACCTCTCATTAATAAAAATTATTTTTGCAGGAAGGAATTACTGTAAAACTTGATTAGTTCAAAGCCAATAGGCTAATTCCACCATGAAGAGATATAGGCATTGATTTTGTTTGGTGAAAAGTGCAGCTTAAGAAGTGCCTGGGCCGGGCATTGGGCTGTCTTCCCTTGCTGATGCTGAAATGCTGTCCTTAATGCATTGTCATTTAGAGGTGCAAAGTCCTTAACAGCTGTGAACATTACAAGTGCATCAATAAAACCTGATTTTTCTCCCCTGGAAAATGCCCTTGTTACAGCGCTGTGAAAATGAGTTAGAGATGATTTCTTTATTGCCCCTCTAGACCTTTAACTGGAAGATATTCAAGAGTTTCTGTAGCTCGCATCTTTACAAATTTATTCTTGTCGGGTCTAGCCACGTGTCAGTCTCCCAGAGTGAAATGAGAATGAAAATGGAAGCAGAATCAGGTGCTGACACATTTGCCAGAGGAATTCAGAGTGAGGGACACAGTCCCAGGCAAAGAGGTGAGCCCGAGATAGAATATCACAGGTGGCATTTGCTGCTCCCTGCTTACTCCTGCCATTGTCCAGATGCTGCAAGGCTGAGCAAATAAGAGTAATGAAAGGTTTGATTGTGTTATCCTGCCTTGGCTTTGCCACTAATCACACACCCCCAAATAATGATGAAAGCACATGGCACTTCAACACAGAGGAGGGAAGATTGAAGAAAGATGCTG
Organism: Galagoides demidoff; assembly: GCA_963574575.1. Classification (NCBI taxonomy): domain Eukaryota; kingdom Metazoa; phylum Chordata; class Mammalia; order Primates; family Galagidae; genus Galagoides; species Galagoides demidoff. The sequence goes on along the minus strand of CAUYQV010197106.1, from coordinate 13,169 downwards.
AATGGTTAGACCTTGGCCACATTAGAAAATCAAATTACCCATAAGAGCCTCATGGCAATCATATTTTGTCATGGTTAAGGTCTTGCTCAGCAGACAGAGACACTGACCCAAGCCAGCTGTGCCAGTCCTAAGGGACTTGAACTGGAAATATTGTCATCAAAGAGGATTTGGGAAAATAAGGCTCCAGAGTCAGGGAGATTTAAAGAGAAAGGTGGCCTTAAGCACTAATATTTGATTACTGAAGATAAGAGGGAGTATGTTGCACGTATGATAGAGCTTTAATAAACCTGTTTTTCAAGTCTTATGTAACCTCTCTCTGATCAAAGTGTTTTACATATAGTCTGTGTGCCTAAGAGGCCTTTGGGGAACTTTGCTCTTTCCTTGTTACTTTATGAATGCCCCCAAAGGTCACATTTGCATGTTTGTCCTTTGACTCAGTTCAATCTATAACACATCTATTGAGTGCATTGTGTGGGATAAGAAGTCTAAGGCCTGGTGCCTGCCCTCCCAGAGCTCCTCATCACCGCAGAGACACTCAGTCATAATGATCCCAGGGGTATCAGAAGCAACATGGAGCTGGTTATGCTAAGCCTCCCTTCCACTGTTACAGCACCCATATCGAAGTATTGATGCAGACAACAACAATAACAGAACTAAAGAAACATTGTGTTCAGTAAAAGAGGCCAGTCACAAAAGACCACATATTGTTTGATCCCATTAATGTGAAATATCCAGATAGGCAAATATATAGAGAGACAGAAAATAGATTTGCTGTTGCCTGGAGCTGGCTGGGATGGGGAATGACTTCTTACAAGGATAAGTTATCTTTTTTAAATTAAAAAAAATTGTTCTAAAAGGAAAGTGTGATGATTAAGGATTATATTCTGTACCTATGCTAAAAATGACTGAATTATATATTTCAAGTGATTGAACCTTATAGTATGTGAATTATATCTCAATAAAGTTTTAAAAACTCTTCTTAACCCCAGCTTTATGTGCTTAACCACAAGTTCTGTTGATAGGTTTAAACACAAGCTAGAGGCAGTGGCGGAGGTTGGGGGGACAGATGACCTGCCTGGTCTGTGTGCACCTGTTGAAATGCATCCTGGTGGCAACAGGTGACCCTTCCTGACTGCATCACTGGTCTTAGGACCCTTCATAGCTCTGGGCCACCCTGAGCTGCCCAAAGTGGGGCAACGTGGAAGAGTGGGGCCAGGTCAGCTCCTGTGCTTAGATGTTTGCAGAAAATGATCAGAGCATGAAGACCATGTATAATGATAACTCCAAGGCAAGGCCAGGAACATGGTGTCAGGAGAACAGGATCTTGACCCAGCTCAATTATGGACTAATAGTCCTGTGGATTGGGGCAAATCACCTCATTCTGCTGGCATTCAGATTCTTCCCCAGAAAATGGGACTTAGGATTATAAAGAAGTGGCCAAGTGAGAAGTGACAGCTACTGGCTGTCAGGATCCTTCAGAAAATTGCATTGACTGTGGCAAGGATATCACAGCTGGAGCCCTCATCCTGAATTTGTCAGGCTTTGAAGCTTGAATGTGGTGGCTCTGAAATCTCACCCCTCCTTGGTAGCCATCTTTAAGCATACACATGGGACTTTAACTTGGGACTTTGCCAGTTTGCTGATTTATAAATTTACAGCAAGAAATGTGATTGCCAGCAGGACACAATACCCATTTCCTACAGCCAGCACATCCACTCCCTTAAAAAAATCTAAATCAAATCCAAATTCTGATCAGAAAGTTACTCAGTGAACACTAAATCACCAGAGGAGATTTTGGCTTCAATGAACCAGAACTTCAATTTATGTTATTTATCTGCCTCTGGGAGATGATAAGCCAGGCTGTGTGCTTAAGTCACAGTTGGTCTCCCTGGAAGCTTCTGGAGGAACACTCCCTCCCTGATGCAAAAATCTTTTTACCAAACTCAGCAATGACCACTACTAAGAAGAGATCAGAATCTTATTAGGTTCCTCATAATGTCTATTAGAGTATACAGAGTGTTTTGCTCTTTTTATTTCAATCTCAGGAAACATTATCTCCTGGGTCACCTTTTGCATAATCTGGTCTTATTCATTGTGTGTAAATTCTGTAGTTTACCTCTGGGAATTTGGGGAGAGCTTTTCTCTATCACTTTATAGCAGATAACTATATGCTATTATCATATGTTATTTACATATGTATTTGTATGCATACATTACATATATATACACACACAAATATAATCACATATAATCATGATCAAGCAGATAATAATATATCATCATAGAACCAATAATAAGAGCATGCTGATGATTGTGAAAAAGAAATAAGATAATGGATATTAACTGTGCTTTAAAAACTAAAGCATTTTCCCCATGCAAGACATTAATCACCAGCCCTGGGGCCAGATTTTATTTGGGACTGTCACTGTATGCAACCTAAATAACACTGGAACTGTGGGACTTGGTGCTAAGCACCATCTGGGGAGGAGGTGATTGCCAACGGTAGATGTCTCCAATGGCCTGCCCTTGGGACAGTTCCAGCCCATAGTGTTGTTTCATAAAGCCTGTAGAGTATTATTAGATTTTCAATGGATTGCCAGTGTTTAAAAAGTAGAAGAAATCACATAGAAAGACATATTTTTTCGATAATATTCTTTAGAATATCTAGCAAGACTGGGTTCATAACAATAACAGCATCATCTTTGGAGAAAGTGTAAGCTCTCCAGCATGCTACAGCCCTCACCACTCCCTCTTGTCTTTTTCTAGCCTGTTCTATTTATTTGCTTTTTAGGATTGGTATCTTTAGTCATTTGAGTTGTACTCCTTGAATATGGAATGATCTCAGGAGTTCTGAGAAAGTTCCTTCTTGGAAAAAACCTATTTCTTCCCTGATAGTTGAAATTAATTTATGAAGACTAAAGTTTTGTATTCCACAATTAGATAGAAGAGCTCATACCCTAGGTAGAAGTAAATTATTCATACTAAGTTGTAAAATTGTTGATTTAGCCTCTTCCTGGATAGAAGTTTTAGGTGGGTTGGGAGATGCCTGTGTCTCACTTCTAGGGGCAAATCAGCGAAGGGTCCCCAGAGAGAGAAGGAACAAAGGAAGAAAGAGGGTACACAGAAGATGTTAAAAGCAGACCTGCATTTATTTGATAGTTTTCTTGGAATTCACTTCTTTTAGGACAGACTCAGTCTCCAGGAAGCCTTGAAGACTAAATCTTAATTTGCAGTGCCCTGGCGCTGCACCCACGAGAGTGTGTTGTTGGTTTTCAGCTAGCACTGTTCTGTACTGGGGAATGATGATAACAGGTACAGAGCAAGGACTGTTACCTCACCTGTCAGATCCTGGGGAGGGTGGATCAAAGGAGAGAGAGAACTTGTGACACATGGCTTCCATACAGCAAAGTGGCTCATGTGAAGCAGCGATTATGATCGTTTTCTTGATGTTGAGTTGATAAAGGCTTATCTGACATGATACACTCTCTGAAACATGCAAGGAATTTGCAAGAGCTCACTGGGAGAGGAGCCAGTTGTGCTATTTTGTCTTTTGTCATTTTGCTAGAGCCGCAAAAGTGTACACACAGGTCCTTCCTAACGAGCAGTGCTGTCGCGGTGAAACCAGCCCTGTAATGAGCAGGATTGCCCTGGCTTGTGATGCTGACACAGGTGAGATGTGAGACAGGAGGCTAATGGGTGCTTGGTCATCGGGTGATTTACCTGCCAACAGGAAGTGAAGAATGGAGGGAGTTACCTCGGTAATTCTGGAAAAACAGAAACCCTTTCTGTTTTTTCACTAATTGTGCCGGTTACCTATGTCACTTTGAATGTGGGCATCTTGCCTACTCAAACACAGCAAGTCAACCCAGTGCTCGCAGATCTAAGGAAGGAGGAGGCCAGGTGACCTCTGAGGTTTGATGTAAATGCCACTCGTCATGTTTTTATTGTTATTTCTGGAAGGATACAATTTTAACCTGTCCCTTTGATGTTATTGTAAACGTGTTGCCTAATCTCATTTTCTCTATTAGAAAAGAAAAAACTGGAGATTTTTTTTCATAAACGTCACTAACTTTCTTTGAATAACTGGGTAGAGTCAAAGTGCTGAGAAGCTAATTTTTCTGAAGGAAGCGTATTTATATACACATAGAAGAAATAGCATTAACAGCATAAGAGTGTGATGGCTGCAGTTCAGATCCTAGCTTCGCCCATTACTACCTGTATCACTCTGAGTTAGTCACTGAACATCTCTGTGCCTCAGTTTTTTTATCTGTAAAATGGGTTATATCCATTCCACCATTGTGGAGATATTGTAAAGATGGAGCAGGTCAAGACACATAAAGAACTTGGAATAGTTCCTGGCCCACTGAATGCAATTAGTAAGTGTCAGCTAATTTATGGTTTATACATTTACACTACCTATGTGTTCATAAGTAGGATAATTCATGGAAATAGTAATTTATTTAAAACTCATTTATCTCAATTATGAGTAAGGGCAAAGCAATTTTGTACAAACAAGAGAGTTCATCAGGTGTCTTTCTTAAAGATCGTAAAGGGAACTATATGGTGTGGTTAGATCAGAACTTGTCTTCTCCTTTGCTTAATTTGATTCTGGGTTTGTTCATTATGTTAAAAGACTATACTCTCTCTAAAGTAGCTTTTTCCTTGTGAATTAAATAAGTTCTTTGTAGAACGCTTTCACCTTCTGATGTGATAATTTCTATTATACTCAGAGTAGTAAGAAATCTTCTGCCAGGATTCTGGAACTAAATGTATAAAGTTTGGGCTGGGTTCAGTGGCTCAGACATGTAATCCCAGGACTTTGGGAGATGAGGGTGGAAGGATGACTTGAGGCCAGGAGTTAGGGACCAGCCTTTGGGAGAATGAGGCAGAAAGAGCGCTTGAGGCCAAGAGTTAGAGACCAGCCTTAGTGACCTAGTGAGACCCATCTCTACAAAAGACAGAAAAATTAGCCAAGCATCGTAGCAAGAGCCTGTAGTCCTAGCTGTCTGGGAAGCTGAGGCAGGAAAATCACTTAAGCCCAGGAGTTTGAGGTAGACTGAGCTATAATCGCGCCACTGTACTCCAAGCGAGACCCTCTCTCAAAACACCAAAAATCAAATAAAAGTAAATAAAGATATAAAGATGGGCATCTGTATTGTAAAGAGTGGGAAAGAATCAGAAACTCAACCACAACAATGGAAGCTTTGATCTAACTATTCATTTGCTCAGCATTTATTCTGCAGGCAGCTGTGGGAGGTATTGGTATGACTCAATGCCGTGTCTTTTTTAGGTAGAATATTAGCAAGCTGCCCTTCATATTTATTTATTCATGTTAATTCCTTATACTTCATTAGGAATTCCCTACCAATATCCCTGTCCCATTTTTTTTTTTTTTGCTCCCATCGGGTAAGTCAACTTCTGACTTATTAAAATCCCTAACTCTCTCAGCCCCTACATGATACTTAATGATATTCTTTACACCCAACGTGGCCTTGGCCTTGTCTTTCCTCACTAGCTTAGATATCATTTCTTGTTCAGAAATCAATAGTCTCCTCTTCTGGCATAAGGCCTGAATATTTTCTGGTATTATGTTGCTTTCATAATTGTGACTCCAATTTAAGCCTTGAATAGTATAGCAATCAAGAGAAAAATCAATCATCTTTGGTCCAAATGGCCCCACACATCTCTCAGAGATGGCTCTGCACACTGGTTAGAACTATGATCATTTGACATTTATCACATTTAAAAATAACTGAGTATCAAAGCCACATTACAAAATCCAGTTAGGGTTTAAACTGTCCCTGAGGTGTAATGTGAATAAAAATACACTGAGAAAAGTTGGGGCCTTGATTTGGGTTTGAAAAATTCTTTGTTCCAAATCCACCTCTTAAGAACTCACAGAGCTCATTTGCATACCTTGTGCTCTGATTTTCACATGGTCATGAAATAGGTTAACTTTATTTAATCTAATATTTTATTTTTTGACCATGAGAACCTTGTTTTTTTTTTTTTTCTCTGAACCCAGATTAACCTGTCAGCAAACAAATAATCTGCAAACTCTTTGGGAAAACAGATCTAAAACGTTGACTATTTCCCTGTAGCTACCTGTGATTAATGCTAATAAAAGATTTGGTTCTCCTCTTAATGCGAATTGATTTTAATTGTGGGAAATATCCTGTGATCTTTTATTTCTCATTCGCCATCCTGACCTTGCCCACCGAATTTCTAATCATTCTTCAAAGGGCACCTTACATACTATCTTCTTGAAACTTTTTCTCATCCTCTCCTTGTTTACCCTTAAAAGCAATTTTCTACAGCAATCTTATTACATCCTGATTTTTATCATAATTATGTGTACACCTGTATGTTCTAAAGTTAGAAGTGGTACAAAATTCCTTTTTAGATTCCCTATAAACTTAGTTTAAAATAAGGGCTTAATAAATACTTTTTGGCTAAATTGTGAGGCATCCATTTTTATAATCCTTCCAAGAATTCATTTGCCAGAGATGATCTTTAAAGGCTGCAACCTTATTTGCCATCTCTAATATCAAAAGTTAAGGAGCAGTGATAATTATTTCCTTTATGAGGTCAGGCCTCAAAGAGGGTTTGCAAATCCTTGAGCATACAATTATAGTGGAGTCACTGTTCCATGGCTAATGACTTATAAGACATTTCACTGTTAATTTGATTAATCACATTAATATAAAACTTTATGTTGATTTTGTAAAATGCATTACAAGACAGGTCAGTATCCTGGCCTTCATTATATGGATGGAGAAAGAAGACATAAAAAGTTGATCAGATTGATTACCTCAAGGTTATTCTTTATGGTAAAGATAGAACAAAATAAACACTCATCCTAGCCAATTTCTCACCCAATGAACATCTTCTGACTGTAATGTTGTAGACCAAGGAAATGCATATTTTTGCTAAATATGCACCTTGTTCAGTACAGATTCAGAGATGATGTACAGCCAATGGCCTTGTATAGTAACAGTCATTTCAAGATGGTGGACTGACCCACAAATGGAATCTCATGTGCTATCAAATATGTGTGGGTAATGCCGGGAAGCTTAAACAGATATTTCTATGAATATAAGATCTGTTATAAACATTCTAAGGTAATTTAATATGCTACGAGGCATTGTGAATTTCCAAGGCGATGTTATGGAGTCTTTCCAGACGTCTTTGGCTATGAAGAGGACTGTATAAAATGCTGCTCAAAATTCTGCACATTGCCTGGCATTACCCTGCTTGCAGAAGTCTCTTAACTGGTCTTTGCAAGCTGTCTCATTCCTGTGCTTTCATCCCTCTGCGGCAATACTGCCAGCTGTTTACCAACCTTGGTTCCTCCCTTCTTCAATGACAGATGGATATACGCCTACCCAACTGTACCTATCTGCTTCCCAGGTGGCCACAGGACTCGTTTCCTCCATTGGAATGTTTATGGAAGTGGTGCATATAATGGACAGGCTTGGCTTTCAGGCTTCCAATGTGCTCCTTCCTGCTCATCCCAGGCACTATGGCCAGACTGGAGCTACCAGAAGATGTTACTGAAGATGGCAGAGCTACTGCCCAGTCTGGGTCTTTGAAGAGCTGCATGGAACAAGATCCCCAGCTACCTGCTACGCCCTAATTGGATTATGTGAGAAAGAAAAAAATTATTTTATTTTGAGCCCTTATGGTGTGAGTCTATTTGATATAGCAATTTATCCTGTCTTAACTACTACACTTATACTCTTTATTTCTCTTCCTCGAGCCAGATTCTTTTGTCACAAAAGTCTGTCACTCACTTCATACCCCGTTCCCTGGACCAAACTTTCATTTGTCCCCATCACCTCCTTAGCCCCCACAAGCTAAGCTAAGGAGCCTGGGACTCTGGCTGTTCCTGCTTCTGGTCACCAGCTTTACCAGAGGTAACTCTTTCCTCTATCAGATACATTGAATTTGGAAGAAATCTGTCATTTGAGCCAATCTTTTATATCACATATATATATATACTCCTCATTAGCACATAACTCAAAACTAACACAATGGTTTTAAATAGAGTTTATCCTTTTTTTAAATTTAAAATGTAATGTGTTTATTTTAGAAAATTTAGAATATTTGTTATGGATAAGCAAACATTAGAAACTGAAGTCACCTCTAATTTCACCACCCAGAGATAATAATCACTGTCAATGTTTTGGTGGATGTATACTCATCGGTCATCTAAAAAATAGTGAAGTTGAAAATGAGAACTGGTCCACTTATGATCACACATCTTCTGATTTTCACTGGAAATTAATTGATTTTAAAGGATAAATATTGATTATTGATTTTAAGGGTAAATATCAACTTTTTTAGATGAATTCCAAAAATCAATGGGCTGGCCCACAAGATAATTTCCTTGTAAGTTTTCACTGCCCAACCATACCTTGAGATCTTTTGTCACCTCATTTGGCCAAGCGATAGATTTGTAGTACTCCAGGCTTTCTTGCAAAGCCCCGTTCTGTGAAAACCATTAGATCAGCAGTCCCCGACCTTTTGGCACCAGGGGTCAGTTTCATGCAAGACAGTTTTGCAAGGACAAGTTTGGGGGGACAGTGAGTCGGGGCAGGACAGGCAGGGCTCAAGTAGTGATGCCAGTGGTGGGGAGTGGCTGTAGATACCAAGGAAGCTTCACTGGCTTACCCACCACTTACCTCCAGCTGTGTGGTCTGGTTCCTAACAGGCCACAGACCAGAACCTTTTTGGCACCAAGGATGATAATTTTTCCACAGAGCAGGGTAAACGATAAGGCTCAGGCAGGATGCTGCGTGTTGGGTTCCTAACAGGCTGAGGACTAGTAGCAGTTTGCCAACTGGGGGGCTGGGGACTGCAGCACTAGACTATAAGCCATTTGAGGGCTGGGCAGGTAGTTTCCTGCTGCATCACAGCACCTGGTACACAGTATAGTCTCAGAAAATGCTTTTTGAATTAGTATGGCCACAGATAATTTGTAAATCTGTCCTCAAGTATTTCTTAGGGAAATGTTAATATAGCTTCCTATACTGAATTGCCTGAGACTTACACTTGTAATGAGGAAGAAAGAAAAAATAATCTCTAGAGATTTTCCCCCAAGGTTATTTTTACGTGCCTCTCTGCTGATATTTGTTTCTCTATTTTAATTGCCCCATCTTCGTTTCTGGTTTTTTTGTTTGTTTGTTTGTTTTTTATGAAACATTGGCCTGGTCTGGAGCTCATCCACACACAGACATTAGACTTAAAATGAATTTTCACTTGCGCCTGTGAAGTTACATCAACTTTCTTTTCCACCTCTGGGCCTTCCTTCCTTCACTGGTGGATGAGAGAGCTGGACTCAGTTGCCCCCGTCGAGCCTGCCTTCTGGCTTTTACACTCCAAAGCTGGTCAACAGAATGCTCTTGAAAGATGCTCAGAGAACACGAGAACTAAGGCTGAGCAATAAATCCTTTTGGTGACTGCCATTGACAGGTGCCTGGAGCACAGACTTATTCTAGCAGAATGCCCCTTCCTTGTCAGTGCTTGGTCAGCAGGGAAAGTTGCTGGAAAAGCATTGGCAGGATAATTTGTAAGTCATCTCTGGTAGGATATCAAGAATCAGTGCTCAATCTGGCGAGAGCAGTAGACATATAAAATCTCCAACTACCTTGAATAGATTAAACAACACGTAATACAGACTTCCAGAAGAATCTTGCTTCAGGTAACACTTTATGTCTTTCCCCTAACATTAATGTGATGAAATTTTTTTTTTTTGACATTCCATAGGAGAATACCCTCAACTTCAGCTGAAATAATTGCAGAAAGTTTAGTACTTGAGGCTGTCAGTTGCAGCTTGAGGATGTAGGTGGCTTTGTCCTGCCACACAGCTTTTTCAAAGCTACCTACTTACAATAGCCAGCATGGTCACTGCCTCCCAGAGCATCTTGAGGCTTGCAGCTTGCCTAGGTGTGATTAATCTTCCTTTTACCTCAGCATTGGATACCGGCTTCTGAGAAATTCAGAGGATAAATGAATAGGGCCTCTCGGAAGCTTTAGTTTGTCCAAAACTCACTTTCCCTGTGGAAGAACCCGGTAGTCTGAATCAGACTCCACTCCTGCACTTCCCCTGTAAAATCCTGGGTCCAACCAATACACCTTAGTCCACTCGCCAGTTATGGAAACCCTAGAGCACATGACATCAGTCTGCATGGCACCTCTGGGCTTGTGGCTAATCCCTTAGCTGCACCTTTTAAAGTTTTCCATTGAGAAATATCTTTACATGTTACTGGAATTCGTAGGAAGTAGGTAATAAGTGGGAGAGGATGCCTTCTGATGGAGAGGGGTCTGAGAAGTTCTGCTTGTGTCTCTCCACGCCTGTTCCCATGCTCAGAGCTCGTCAGCCCTCTCATTAGGGGATGCAGACTTGCCCCGGCCGCCTGAGGAGACAGGAGGTGACTGTTGTCGAGGAAGCAGCCTTTCCCTCATTTGTGCATAGACCAACTGAAAATGGAATGGATGAGAAAAATTGATCCAAGTAAAGTGAACTTGCTGGAAATGAGGCTCAGCGCCTGGGGATGCCCCACCCCCGCCCCTCCCCTCACTGCGTGGCTCATTCTGCACCCAAACCTTTGCACAAGTGCCTGCTGTGTCCAGATGTGGGTGAGCGTCGCCCACTGCATCCACAGGATGAGGTTGCCTCCCGTCTCTCCCCGCCTTTCCCTTGTTCCTTTTCCCCCCTTTGTCTTTTACTCGTGTCTGTTTCCTTCCTCCAGTCCTGATGCTTCTGACCCATCCCCCATCTTGCAACTGGAGGGGAACAGGTAACCACAGTGTAGCTGTTGGGCCGATCAGTCAGTCCCAGGAAACGTGCTTCAGGGACTTCCTGATCCGTGCGCTCGCAGGCAACTCTCAGAGCTGTGACTACCTGACACAGAGTCCAGGAAGGAAAATTGGGGGCTGTGTGGTGTCTGATACAAATGGCATGGCAGGGGAGATGCCTGTATGCTAAGGCTGCCCTGCCTAATTCTATAGTCCCAGGTTTTTATCCGTCCACGTCCTTCAATTCATGCTATTGTATAGAGAGATAGAAGTCAAATCCTGCTGGTTAGTGAGCAGATTTGCAGGGCAACTCGGGAGTAAGTCACACAGGGCTAGGAAGCACAGCCCCTGTCCGCAGAGAGTTGGGGGGAGGTACCCTGAGAGGGCAACGCAAACGTGACGCTGAGAATGAGGCCTGGTCACCACTTGGCAGCGTCTCCGCTTATCTCCGGTGGCTTCATGGACGAGTGCCCTAAGCTCCCTGAACAAGTTTCTCTCTGTGCGAAATAGAGACAGTAAGGTCAACCTCGTAGAGCTCCTGAGAGGAATGAAGTCGCACAGGCAGGGCTCGGTAGACATCGCGCCCCGCCTTCTGCTTCCTTCATGCTGACCAGTGGTCACACCTGCGCAAGGATTACAGGATACAAAGGAAAAGCCCCCCCACCGTGTCACCCTGAGGATATCTCTGTGTTCACGTGGGTGCGGACCATGTGGGGTAACAGGGCCTACAAACAGAGGATAGCCAGGGACTGGGCTGAGATGCGGGAGTTTATCAGCCAGGACCCAGCGACCCTGGCGGGAGATGGGAGGGATCTTTTTCACTGCCTGTGATTCTTCCCATTATACTATTAGAGAGTCATTCCTTTAACTAAAGGACTTTCTTCCTAAAAAATGCAGCTGTCCCCAAGAGAGCAGCCCAGGAAACCTTATCATCCGTGTTCGTAGTTCATTTTTCAGTTGTGCTCTTATTCCCCATAATGGTATTTTTTTTTACCAGTATGAAATGCCACATGCTCTGATACATTTATTTTATAGAGCTTTAAAGCTGATAACCTGGACCAAAATGCACACTTTGAGTATTTTTTTTTTTTTTTGTCTGTTTGGTTGTTTTTTTTTTTTTTTTTGCAGTAATTTCCCCAATGTAACTGAGCTTAGCTGTGCCTTGCCGGGTAGCTCACCGTGGCAGGCCGCATTTGCTCACTGACAACTCTGTTTCTTCATTGTTTCCTGACTAAAATCTCCACAGCCTCGATAAATATGTAAATTACCCAAATCGCTAGTTTTCCATTATTTCTGCCCCTAAGCTGCTTAAAATGTTTCTATATTTCCTACATTTTCAGTGCAAAACAGAGCAGCAGGTGACAGCTGAGTTTGACTCTATTATCGAACCTCTATTTAGCGGCTAGTTGTTTCAAAGTTTCTGATAATATGTTTTGTCCCAGGGTGGGCTCTGTGTCCTGTGCTCGTGCCAGCAGAGGTCAGTCACCAGCAGCTGTGGAACGGGAATGCAAATGTGGGTGTGTCTGTGCAGGGACTGCAGAGACGCAGTGCCACACGCTGTGCGGTGGTGAACTGTGGCTGTGTGACACAGGAAGTGAATGGAATTCTTTTCATTGCCTTTCCTTCCCTTGAAGCTAACGTGGTGTCCGAATGTGATTTTGTTATCCACTTCTGATTCATTGCCCATTGATTTAATGTTCTTGAGCTGTGTGAGTTTTTACTATGTTACGGCCGGAAAGGAGAAAAATGATCTGTTGCATATATATTCCTATGGATTTATATAGAGACACGTATGGGCATACGTCTGGAGAGAAACCAACAGAGACAGACTCTGAAAATTAAGGAGAAAATAGCAGGAAATGGATCATTGACAGGCAAGCTTATAGAAGGGGTCTTGGGATGTGTTTACCTAATTGAAACCCTGGTGTTGAAGATGAGAAATAAATTTCTGTTAACAACGACATCACATGACTGAAGCAGCTTGGAGAGTAGAAGTTATAATTTCGATAACAGATGCAGGTGAGGCCTGCAGTTAGAATTCATCCAAACTAGGCTTAGCTGCTGTGGGGCAGGAAACTATCAGTGTACAGATGTGTTTACTTGGCTCTTGGGGCTGCCTTTGACCACCAATGTCCTTGTCTGAATCCAAGTCACTCAGGTTGATCTCACTGGTAATGAAGGCCTGTTACATTTCTATGATACTTCATACCTTTGAAAATGCTTCCCTGGTCTCTGTGAAAACCTTAGAAGAAAGCAGGGATATCCCCACTGGACATATGAGATGACAGATTTAAGGAAATTAAATAAAACTTAATCATTTGAATGGAGCTAGAATAGGTCCTGGGAAATTATGACTGTGTTTTTTTTTT
>CAUYQV010197104.1:0-16870 GCA_963574575.1 Galagoides demidoff | reverse complement strand
CCTGTGGTCCCAGCTACTTGGGAGGCAGAGGCAGGAGACTCGCTTGAGCCCAGGAGTTGGAGGTTGATATGAGCTGTGATGCCATGGCACTCTACCCAGGGGGATAGCTTGAGGCTCCGTCTCAAAAAAAAAAAAATTTTTTTTTCAGAATTTGAAATGTTAAGTAAGGAATATTGAATTTCCTACTAGCTGATTAATAAGCTTTAAGAAGACAAAGGATCAATTTACCATTATGTTTCATTTATTATGAAATAATCATTGCAAATAAAGTTTTATTTCTGAAGGCAGCTCATCCATTTTAAAGGTTTCTCTTCTCTTTGACCAGCAATTACTAACATAAAAAAGATAGATTTTATTTTTTTAGAGCACTTTGGAAATTTCCTTGACTGTTTCTCCCTATGCCCATGTAATTACTAGAAGTTGGTAAAGGTGTTGATAGAAAATTCAGTGATGAATGTAGACGTTTGTTTGTATTATATTTTATTTTTTCAAATTTCTCCATCATTGTAATCATCACGGTCACACTTATAATAAATTCTCTTTTCTCGGTTTTCTTTTTGGTTTTCTGACTAACTGGTGCAGGCCTCCTCATCAACTCTGTTTGGCTGTATCACTCAGTTTGTCCTTCCTTAGAATCAGGAGTTTGTCCTCCTGAAACCCAGGAAACTGGCTTTCACAGTTTTCTATGAAAATGAAAATAAAAATTACTAAATAGTGACCTAATATGCAAGTATGGATTTCTTATCTTCCTTTACAACTTTTTGGCCACAAAAGTTTTGGCATTGGAACAACTAAATAGATAAGCATCACCACTTGAAATCTTCATTTTACGGAGCAACCATTTAGCAGTGAATATCATTTAAATACAGAGATACGTGTTAAAGCTCCCCATCCGAGAAGCATGCATTCTGACCCTTTATTTTGTTTGTCTGTCTGCCTGTTCTGATCATAAGTATCATATTCAAAATTTTTAATTTATAAAACCTGTTCTTCATAAAATTTATTTATAATGGCATGTTCTATGGAAATCACTCAACTTTTAGTTAATGCATATATTGAGTACTATTTAAATCCATTTACAAATTTACTTAAATTAACATTTAAATTTGAAATAACATTTAAATTGCAAATGTTTGGGAGTATTTATTTGTTCTAAATTGTGTAATAATGTTATGCTAAGATTGGTGATCAAAAATTCTTAAAGAATCCCAAAGTGGTTTTCCATTTTTTTTCCTGTAATCTTTTTTTTTGTTGTTGAGACAGAGTCTCACTTTATTGCCCTTGGTAGAGTGCCATGGCATCACACAGCTCACAGCAACCTCCAACTCCTGGGCTTAAGTGATTTTCTTGCCTCAGCTTCCCAAGTAGCTGGAACTACAGGCACCCGCCACAACGCCCAGATATTTTTTGGTTGCAGTTCGGCTGGGGCCCTACTCACTGAGCTACAGGCACCGCCTGGTTTTCCATTTTTTATTCCTCCATGATCGTCTCCATGCTAGTCTTATACACAAGAATCTTATAAGACGGTGAGAAAAACAATTTAATTAAGAAGTGATGCCTAGGCTCAGCGCCTGTGGCTCAATCGGCTAAGGCGCCAACCACATACACCTAAGGTGGCCGGTTCGAATCCCCAGCCCGGGCCGCCAAACAACAATGACGGCTGCAACCAAAAAATGGCCGGGCGTTGTGGCGGGCGCCTGTGGTCCCAGCTACTTGGGAGGCCGAGGCAGGAGACTCGCTTGAGCCTGGGAGTTGGAGGTTGCTATGAGCTGTGATGCCATGGCACTCTACCCAGGGGAATAGCTTGAGGCTCCGTCTCAAAAAAAAAAAAAAAAAAAAAAAGAAGTGATGCCTAGAGGAGAGATTTGATATTATCACCTACAACACGATGCCAACTCAGGTGCCATTAATCAAGATTACATAGAGCATCATTCAGTGAATTACTAGATCAGGAGATTGCAAAGGAAGCAGGAGATACATAGTGTGATCTAAAAAGGATAAAATGTGAAGACTTTGATCAAGGACAGAAGCTTGTGAAGGTAGCCAGCAAAGGAAGCTGTTTAACCATCCTCTCAGAAGCAGCTATGCCCTCCCCTTACATTTTGTCATTCTTTTTTCTTCATAGCTCTAATTGATAATTTAAGTTGTTTTTATTAATTTTCTCTCCATCACACTATCAGTTGCAGAAAAACAGGGATATTATTTATCTAATTTGGTCATTGTTTTTATCTTCTAGAACAATCCTTGACATATATATAGGCACTTAATAAATGATTAACTCATAGATGGACGGATAGATAGATAGATAAAATATGCAAGCTGCACTAGGAAATAACTAGAATTAGGTTGATCATTTTGATAAAGATTTCCTAGAAGAATATTTCAGCAAATTTAAAAAATAATTATATAGAAATAACAAAGGAATTCTTTATTGTGAATTTAAACTTATTTTTGAAATTTCTGTTCATCTGAACCTATTTTTTGTTCAATTTGTCGCTAAGAAAGGATATCTAAACAATTAAAAACATGTGTTTTTAAAGGGTAGATCATTTAATATTATGCTTGATAAAAAATGCTCTAAACTAGATTAAAGTGTTGATAAATGGATTAATAATCTGTGACATATGTATACAATGGAATACTATTCAGCCATAAAAAGATGGATACTTTACATCTTTTGTATTTACCTGGATGGAGTTGAAGCATATTATTTTTTTTATTTCTTTTTTTTTTTTGAGGCAGAGTCTCACTCTTGTTTCCCTGGGTAGAGTGCCCTGGCATCATCATACAGTACAGCAACCTCAAAATCTTGGGCTCAAGCAATCCTCCTGTCTCAGCCTCCCAAGCAGCGGGGACTAATGGTGCCCACCACAGTGCCTGGCTAGTTTTTCTGTTTTTGTTAGTAGAGATGGGGACTTGCTCATGCTCATGCTGGTCTTGTCTTCCTGAGCTCAAGCAAGTCACCTACCTTAGCCTCCCAGAGCGCTAGGATTCTAGGCCTGAGCTACCACATCTGACAAAGCACATTCTTCTTAGTAAACTATCACAAGAACCAAAAGGCAAGTATCCAATGTACTCAATACTAGCATGCAACTAATAAATAAACAGTTACCACACATGTGAGAGAAGAACACAATTGAATTTGAATGGATGGAAGACGGAAGGATGGAGGTTGATTGGTAAGCTCTACCTGAGGTGCACAATGTAGGGCACACCCCCTGGGTAAAGGGCTTGACTACAAGTAGAACTTTTCCTTAGAAGCACAAACAATGTAGCCTAATCATCTGTACCTTCGTTTTATTTTATTTTTTATTGTTTGGGATCCATTGAGGGTACAAAGAATTAAGTTATACTGATTGCCTTTGTTAGGTAAAGTCCGTCTTATAATTTTATCCCACCTCCAAAAGGTGTGACATACAACATGATCTCCCATCTCCCTCCCTCCTCCCCATTCCTTCTCACTCATTCCCCTACCCCTTACCTTGTACCTTCATTTTAATCTGAAATAACAAAATTATAAATTTACCGACCCTACTTATGTAAGATAATGTTAAACAAAAGAATCTTTGTTATAATTGGTGTATCTCCCTGTATATCCTAAAAATTTTTTTCTTCTCCCTTTGTAAGGTGCTTCCTAGCTTTTGAAGTGCTTTCATTATGGTCTCCATATAGTCTTCATTTTAACATTTTGCAAAGGCCTCATCATGAAAAGTCATCTGTTAAGTGTTTCAGTCTGCCATTGCAGTGTTCCATGAAAAGTTATGGCTTATGATTATTTTTGTGATATCATGGTCTAATTAACCATAACATGAACCCAACAGTCAACTTTTATGAGGGGGGGAAACAGTCATGGTCAGTATAATGGACTTGATGTTGCAAGCACTGCAGGTGTTTATCATTTATGAAGGAAAAGTATCTCATGCTCAAATCATCAAACTAACATATTGATCACCCTTTGCTAAGTTATTAATGCATGCAAATGCTTCTGTCTTGGACCATTGTAAGCCCAAAAAGGAAGAGGTCAAAATTTCCTAATTTTATAGCTTTATGTGTAGCCTCTCTATGCCTTCTACTTTTAAAATGGAAAAGTTCTATTTTTTTTAAATATCAGCATCCCTTGGATTTTCACAAGTTCTTCTCATTGTTCCACTCTTTAAAAGCATGTGGCTGTCAGTGTGGCAGGCATCCAAGTCAAATGCAGTAACCACCACATGCTTCTGGCCCCAGGAACGTCAGTCTCCTCCAAACGGGGCTTTACCCTACATTGCTCCCTTGACCAGCCTTCATCTTCAGACTTTCAAGAACAAACAGCCATGTTCTCGCTCATTTCTCGAACTGACTAGATGAAATTTCAGTGACTTTTCTTGTTCCATATCAACAGTTTTCATGTCTGTTTTTCTCTCTCAACTGCTAATCGTATTTTCTTATGTGTGGTGAATATGAGAAAAGAAAAACTGTTAGTCTTAAAAGAAATACAGCGTCTGAAGCCTTTTCTGATTGCAGGGTTTCCAGCAGCATTTGCCGCTGCCTGGGCTGTGGCGCGAGCAACCCTGGCTGATGGAAGGTGAGTGGAAAAGAAGTAAAGAGAGAGCCTGGGTTCTCCAGCCTTCCTTCTCTGACTTCAACTTCTTGCTGTTCTTGATGCCAACACCCTTTAGAGATGTCACGTGGGAAATTACCTTGATCCAATGGTATCCTCTGATAGATTATTAAATACCAGCAAGCCATCTGTCCCAGGGGTCACACAACAGGAAGATTCACAGACCGGAGTAAGATGTCTGAACTCTATGGTTAATGGAATCAATTCAGAACATAGTGCAGGCAGCAAGGAGAAAGAGGAGGGTAAGGGAACCCACTCAGGGCATAGTGTGAGCAGGTGGAAGGACCACACTGCCTGATTCTGGGGTTGGGGAGGTTCGTACTTCCTGTCTCTCTCCCTGTTACTTCAGCTTCCCCCTGGTTATGATGACTGGAGATGAGGTTGTGGAGAGGGAACCTACAGACAAGGGGTCCCTGGGCCAATGGGCACATGCTTGCTGTCTCAGAGAGGTGAAGAGGCGAGCACGCTGGCCACAGCAGGAGATTCCCGTTAGCCTGCTGAGCATTCTGTGGGCAAAGGGCATATGAGAATGGGTTTCACCACCCAGTGGCTGAATAGTGAGTCTCTCCTGTGTCTGGGCTATTTGCGGCTCTTGTGCATTTAGCATATCACTAACGCTGCCCATTTCCCTCACATATTTTTAGTACCTGTGTTTAACACGCATGTACTACTTGCTAATCACTTATTTATATTCAATGACAACTAGGGGTTTTGCCTATCACATTTCTTTTTTTATCTTCCATAGAATTAAATATTTTAAAATAATAAAACATGCACATCGGAAATGGAATCCATCCTTATCTGTGAATTATTAGATCTTCCAGGTAGCATGGGCTTAATTTAAAGTAGCATTTAAAAGTACAAGTATAATGTGTCAATCAAAAAAAAAAAGCTGGTTTCTTTGTGGAAAGAAATGTACAGAGCACTGGAGCTGAGTGATGGTAAAGAACTCTTTGGATTTGGACAGATTGGAGTTCAAATCTTGTTTTTTCTGCTGCTAGTTTTGGGATGATGGGGAGGATCCATGACTTCTGTATCTCAGCTCCTCATTTATAAAACAGACATAATTACGTATAAATGCAGAGACTCTCAGCCCAGTGCTGGCAGATTAAACGGGAGTGTGCTCAGGAGTGGGAGTGGGACAGGGCTGTTCTGCCACTTCTGGGTTCTGTGACAGCAGACATGCAACCTAACCTCTCTGAGCTTCAGTTTTCTCTTCCAGCAAATGATGATAAAATGACTACTATTCTTCACAGGGTTGTGGGTGTAAGATTAAATGTGCTAATGAACGTGAATGGTGTAATATACTGGTAGTAAGTGCTGAGTACTCATTAGCGAATGTTATTCCTTTAATTCTAATTCTTTCATTAGTTTGTACTTACAGGTAATGTCTGATGAGACAATTAAAAAATAACATTTCTCTTTATTATTATTCCATTAGAAAGCAGGACTCATCCTTATGTTAATTTAGCTTATGATATTTTGTCAAGTTGATGGGACCCACGATTTACAAATACTCTACCTTCTTAGGACGCTTGAAATCTACTATTCCATCATATAAAATCTTCCTTATCAAATTCCTGTAGCATATGATATGCATATTATATAATTATCCCTTTGTTATCTATCATCTTATTTCTCTTGATATGCAGGTGTAACAGTCTTATTTTTTACAACTAACTGAATTTTAAATGTCTGTGAGTGACATGCTCTGTTTTACAATAGAGAACTCTCCACTGCCTATCAATCCATTCTCACAATGCATTTGGCCACTTTTCTCCATTTGCTAAGTAGCTACTGAACAATGGTAGAGTTTGAGCCCATATAATTATGAGTTATTAAGAGATGTGATTTTTCTTTTGTTCACTAGTGGTGATGGTGTCTCTCAGCTGCAGTCTTCCCATCTATAAAATGAGAATCATATTCTTGGCTACGACTAAGGTTGTGAATCTTACTCTAACTTCAAACATTAAATATTATTACCATCAGTGTAGGTAAAGAATCAATACTTTTTAAGGCATGATCATTGTATATAAATAAAGGAATCTGGAGGGCCCATCTCCCACCATTCCTTATAAATGACTGATTGTACGTCACCTTTACTTCTGCCAGTCTCGTCATGGTCAACTTCAGGGCAGGCTGCCTGGTAACGGCTTTCAGTTGGCTCAGATGAACTTTCGCTGGAGCTCCCCTAGATGTCTGTGTTATCTTTAGGCCAATATAATGAATGGATGCTGGAACATTCATTTCTTCATCCTATTTCGATTTTTAGTAAAGATGAATCAAAGAAAGAAAACGAGAAAGTGAAAAGCATCCAGGTACCTGCTGTTTCCTCTCATTGCTGTGGACTGAATTATGTCTCCCCCAAACCCATATGTTCAAACTCTAACCCCTACTCTGACTGTATTTCGAGATAAGGAGGTAATTATGGTTAAATGAGGTCCTAGGAGTGGGGCCCTATATGAAAGGAGAACTGTCCTCATCAGCTAGAGAGTTTGCTCTCCCTCGCTCTGCGCACAAAGAAGAGGTCATTGAGTGCACAGCGAGATGGGGGCTGCCTCCAAGTCAGGAAGGGAGGCCTTGCTGAGGACGTGCTGGCACCCTGATCCTGGACTTCTAGCCCTCAGACTGAGAAAATGAATGTTGTTTAAGCCACTCAGTCTGTGGTATTTTGCTATGGGAGCCCAAGCAGATTAATGATACACTTATGACAAATAAAAAGGCAATTTAAAGAGAGAAAGCTTTAATTATACAGGCAGTAATGCTGACCATTGCTTTATGTTAACGGAATACAATTTAATGCTTACAGGTTGTGTACATTTCATGATCCCAATTCCCTTTTTACTAGTTCCTAGGACTCTTTCTTTAACTTGAGGCAGTATTTTTGTTTTGGATTACTAGGGATTTCTACTTTGTCTGCTAAAGCACTGAAAAAAATACTAGACTGCACGAGCACTTGCTCTCTAGGCAGAACCTGCCACTCGCTGTTTCTGAGATGTTGAACTGTACAAAGTCATTGACTTCAGATGCAGTGTCCCTATAATGGCTTCAAAGATCCCCATGCATCAGTTTTCAATGGACTGGCTTCACATTTTTACTTGCTTTTGTCTCCTTAGGCCATGTTTTTTTTCTGTTTTTCAATATCATTACCCAGCGATACTGTAAATCTCATAGAAAACTTGGCAGCATATGCTATTTTATTTCTGTGGGAGGGAGATTGAGTCAGTCAAGAGGTATAATTAGTGCTGCCATCATTGTATTCTGAGATGTGCAACTGTATAGGTAGCCTAAATTTTAAAGAAGGTAGGACCCGAAGCATTGTCTGGTCCAATCCCCTCATTTTGGAGATGTATAAACCGAGACGCAGGGACCTCAGGTCATATTCTCAAAGCTTATACTCAGCCTAGAGCAGAATTTTGGCTTATTCATTCATTCAGGGATATTCCAGGCCTTGAGCACAGCAAGAGAGCAAATAAGTTCACAATGAATTTTATATTGAATTAGATAATTAGTTTTCTTAGTTATCTTGTTTTCTTTCTGAGTAATCCGAAACTAAGTCTTAAAACATTAAGAAATATGGTAGTTATTTTCAAGGCAAAGAAGTCATGTGGCAAAATACAACTGATATTAAATATTGCACTAAAACAGTGGAATATTAATTCAATGCTTAATTCAAAATTAAATATCTGTGAAATCATCTGACTGCATTGTGTAAACTATTTCGCTTTCTTCCCCTCTTACTCATAATAAATTCTTGAATTTTATGGTGCCTAATATGGGATAATTGGATGAAGGGATCATTTCATACATATTTGCTTTTGCATGTAACAATTAGACTGTGGTACTGTTTATCTGACATAATTTCAAGATATCCTCATTCAATTTCTAATAACATGTAGTTTTTCTAAAGATAGGAAGTTTTGTGGGTTTTCTTAGATGTAATCTGACCTACATATGTTGCTATGTCACAATTTGCAGGTGGAGAGAGCAGACTCTAAGAGCGTGGATGGGGTCCATATTGATGTCTCCTACATTTGTGACTCCACTTTTTCTCAGACAGTCTTTCAATGCTAGAACTCTGATTTTCTCTGATCTTGGCCATTTAGAGATAAGCCGATAAGACCTAGTTTCAAAAGATAACTGAAACTGTATTGAATATACAAGGAAGCCTCTTCCTGTGCTAAAATCCTATGAAGATTGTTATTCAACTAAAGTAGGCTAAGATAATCAATTAGTTTAGGTTTGACAAATGAAAGTAAAAAGTGAGTAATTTTATTTTTATGTACAAAATCAAATCACCTTATAAGATAACTTATATTCATCTCCCTGCCTCATTCGAAAGAGATGAGAGAGGCTAATGAAAGGGGACAACCTCAACTTCTTTGCTGTATTTTTGTTTCACCATCCAGCAGCAAAGGTAGGGCTTGTGATGGAAAATACCAAGAGAAGATTCCCTCCAACGTTTCCAGGACATCTGCTTAGGCTGGCAGGGTGGGGCCCCTCTCTGCACCACTGTTCTTACTGACTGAGTCATAGAGTGAATGTAGTCTACAGTCAGCACAGTTCTACAGACCTTTCTGGCAAAACAGGACCTCTGTTTCCAACACTGGTGTGGGAAGTTCTACTTTCTAGTCAGACTTTTGTGCTTCTTGCTCTACCACACAGAACTGCATTTTCTAGACTGTTAATTTTTTTTTTTTTTTAAATTCTGAGCAGAGAGTAGTTTCTGGGCCACATTAGCAAACACAATGTGAGCTGGAGCATTGAAAAATTAGTCTAAAACAAGCGTTAATAGCATCGTTTTTAAAAAGTTCGAAATTTCAGCTTACTTTCTCCTAAGGGCAAATTTGAAACTTTGACACTGAAAATTGTTGAAATCAAGTTTTTCGTGCTTTTAGAGGTTAAGAGAACTGGTTTTGACCTAATTCCAAATACAAGTATTTTATAGAGCTGTGTAATTGAATCCCAGTGCATTAGGAGACATCATGATGACATGTCATTGAGGCTAAGCAGGAAGATTGTGAAGATATTATTATCAAGCAAGGGTCAGAACCTGAAAAAAAAATTATGGAATCCAAAAGCCTTGTAGACAGTTAATCAATGTTGAGTTTATAGTCACACAATATATGCTACCTTCCTGATATTAAAAAGCTATTTTAGGGTAGTGTGATGCATGTTCTAAGGGTGGGGGACCTGCGCCCTCAAGGCATATGGGCTTCCAGATCCCCAAGTGTGGTCCCTGGGCCGGATCTAAACTTCACGGAACAAATTCCTTTATTAAGTTGGATTCAGTAAAAGGCTACACTCAAGGATCCAGAAGGCCACATGTGGCCCCATGACCACATCCCCATCCTTTTTTATCTTTCTTACATAGTTAAATAATGGGAAAAATAGATACATGTAAATAATGCTAGGAAATGTCCAACAATGTGCAGGTGTAAAATCACTGTGTTTTAAATTTCTGTGTTATTTAGACTTCATATCCATTGAATATATGGATTTTAGTTTGTTAGGACAAGATTACACTTTGGTGTAGCGTTCTGGTTGATTTCACTGTGGCATATCCCCCAGTGGAATGCTGGACTACTGAGCTCTCTTGGTGCTGATAGAGAAATAAATAAAAGATATACCTTTAAAAGAAAAGAGCAAATTGTGTAGCAGTGCATACATTACATTTTTGTAAGATAGAAGAAAATAAGAATGTAACATTCGTATATGTATATGCATGAAGAGAAATTGGAAGTCTATGAAATGAGGTACTAACATGTTATCTGAAAGAAGGATGGGGCAGAAATAGACAGAAATGTGGGCAAAACTGAGATGTCTCAATGTCTGCCTTTGTATATAGTTTGATGTTTAAAATGAAACATCAATGGCATATCTATAAAATTAAACTTTAAAAATTATAGTTCTTAGATATGTACTGAAAATGTTTTCCCTTTAAGGAATAGTTGAAATAGCATTTTTATTATCCATCACTTGTTCATTAATACCAAGTTATTTCTTGATACGTTTATCATTTAGAATTAAAAAATTACCATTATCTCTCCCAAATTTCTTTATAAAATGTCATTTTACTATTGCCACAATCAATGGTAGTCTAAGGAGAACGAAACTGAAGCCTTTTTAATGTATCTTTAATTAAAAAGCTATTTAAAGTGCTTCTTTGATGTTTCAAGTAGAAATAGGTATTTTAAAAATATCAATTCTGTGCTGGTTATTCTAATATAAGACTTTTTAGCAGTAAGACCATACTGAGTGAGGTTGAGTCACACTTTGCATTCAATTCATGGCAATTCAGTCTAACAAATCTTTGTTGATTATCTATATACTATTCTAGGCGCTTGTAATATAGCACAACGCAGAAACAACAGTGATTCCTGGATTCCTGTTCATATAGAACTGAAATCTAGCTGGAGTGGGAGGGAAGCAGAAAATTAACATAAGAAATAGGCAAATTGTATAGTATTTTTACTTAATACTGATTATTACAAACAAGTTTTAATTATTGTCCCATTTCAATGAAATAAAAGTCAAACACTGGTGTTTCAGTGGTAGAATTCTTGCCTGCCAGTGAAAATAAAAGTAGAACCTCAATTGCAACACATTTAGAAGACGTGGCTCTGGAAACATTGTTTTAATTCTCATCACTATAAAAGCAATTCACTAATATTTATAATTCTTGACTTATCCACAAAGGGTAGCCAACACTATGAAAACCAGTGCCTGTTTCATATTATTCACTGGTTTGACTATTTTAAAATAAGATTTTTTTTTGTTTATTTGTTCCTTTGTTTTTTGTTTTTTTTTTGGCCGGAGCTGGGTTTGAACCTGCCACATCCAGTATACGGGGCTGGTGCCCTACTCTTTTGAGTCGCAGGCGCTGCCCAGTGTTCGTCTGTTTCTTAATCAGAAGTTTGGGGTTGGAGTTTTTGGTAAAATTTAAAATGCTATTTGGTTCTCACTACCTATTTGCCTTGCTAATTTATTCATGAAAGGTTTTTTTCTCATGTCTTAGGTGCTGGGAACTTAGTGCAGGAAACATCAAGTGGATTTATCAAGCACCAATCTTAGCAGCTATTGGGGTAAGTTTAAAATCGTATATAGTTAAAAAAACAAACCCAACACTGCTACTAAAACCCAGAGAGAGTTTGTCTGTCACTTGATTGTGCAGTAGGTTTGGGAAACTCTGATGTGTCAGCACTGACGGGAGAGGTGGCGTCAGGAATCAGACCCTTATCTGTACTTGGCCCTAAGACTCCTGCTGAAACACAAATCCTTCCTTTAATCAGCAAATACCTGGGGACTATTCTGAGACTTCAAAATATCCATGAGCATTTATATGTTTAGGGAGGTAGAAGATCCTAAATCTTTCTTCCTTTCTCGTCCATATTTTATTTCTCCACTTTAATGTTTTGATGACCTAGTAATAGGTTGGGGTAGGAGAGAGGGAAAGATGGACTAGCAAGAGACCAGAGAAATTACCGAGAGAGAAGGATGACAGGATGATCCATTACAATGCATCGTCTAAAGCTTTTATTTGGCATACCTCTCCCAAGGAGTTAAGTGGATCCCATACAAAGAGAAAGTCTTGCAGAATTCTGTCTAGTAAGTAGCATCAGCATAGCATGTGGCATTGGTCCTACTTGTCTGGAATAGTTCAACTGTATATTGCTGCTAGGTTGAAAAGGAAAAAAAAAAATTGCACTGGGTCTAACAAAATGCACCTAAATGTTTACTCGTGATAATCCTTAAAGACTTCATGGTATCAATTTCTTTTGGCTTGAAGAAACCTTGTGTTTTCCTGGTGTTCACGTATCCAGTGCAGGTTAGAGACATCTCAGAAAGAGGACTAATGTCCCGATGTAATTATTTTTTTATTAATAATTTTTTATTAAATCATGACTTTGTACAATGATGCAAAAGTTCAGGGTACTGCTTCAATATACAATATGAAATGTTTACATTGAACCAAGTAACATATCCATCACAATTATACTCATTTCTTAATAGTTTTGAAATATACCATTGCATCATGCACAGTAGGTGAGGTCCCCCCAAAACCCTCTCTTCTCCCATATCCCCTTTTACCCCCTTCCTTTCTATTTTCTGGATGATAGTTATGTTTTGCCATTCATATGATTGTGTAGGTGGTTCTATACTGATTTCATAGTAGTATTGAGTACATTGGATGTTAGATGATATCTCAAAGTGGTTTTGATTTGCATTTCTCTGATGATTAAGGATGATGAGCATTTTTTCATATGTTTGTATGCCATGCACCTGTCTTCATCAGAGAATTTTCTGTTCAAGTCTCTTGCCCACATAGAAATGGGGTCATTTATTTTTTTCTTATTGATTAGTTTGAGTTCTCTGTAGATTCTAGTTGTCAAACCTTTGTCAGAAGCCTAACGTGCAAAAATCTTCTCCCATTCTGAAGGTTGTCTGTCTGTTTGCTTTCCTATTGTGCTCCTGGCTGTGCAAAAGCTTTTTAGTTTGATCATATCCCAGTAATGGATTTTTGGTGTTGCTTCAATTGCCCAGGGGGTCCTCCTCATAAAATATTCTCCCAGGCCAATTTCTTCAAGTGTTTTCCCTGCACTCTCTTCTACTATTTTTATAGTTTCATATCTTAAGTCTAAATATTTTATCCAGTGAGAATTAATTTTTTTAATGGTGACAGATGGGGGTCCAGTTTCAGTCTTCTACAGGCTGCCAGCCAATTCACTCAGCACCATTTATTAAATAGGGAGTCTTTCCCCCACTGAATATTTTTGATAGGCTTGTCAAAGATCAAATGATATTAAGTAGCTGGATTCATCTCTTGGTTCTCTATTCTGTTCCATAAATCTACATTCTGTTTTAGTGCCAGTACCATGCTGTTTTGATCACTATAGATTTATAGTATAGCCTGAAGTCTGGTAATGTGATACCTCCTGATTCTGAGTAATGTATTTGCTATTCAAGGTTTTTTCTGATTCCTTATAAAACGAAGTACAATTTTTTCAAGTTCATTAAAGTATGATAATGGTGCTTTAATAGGTATTGCATTAAATATGTAGATTGCTTTGGGTAGTATGAACATTTAAAAAATATTGATTCTACCCAACCATGAGCATGGTATGCTTTTCCATTTGTTAATATCTTCAGCTATTTCTTTTCTCAGAGTTTCATAGTTCTCCTTATAGAGATCTTTCATGTTCTTTGTTAGGTAAATTCCCAGATATTTGATCTTCTTTGGCACTATTATAAAAGAAATAGAATCCTTGATTGTTTCTTCAGCTTGACTATTGCTGGCATATATAAAACTCCTCACTTGTAAGTATTGATTTTGTATCCTGAGATGCTGGTGTATTCCTTGATCACTTCTAAGAGTTTTGAAGTTGAGTCCCTGGGATTTTCCAGGTATAGAATCATGTCATCAGTGAAGAGTGAGAATTTGATCTCCTCTGACCCTATATGGATACCCTTGATTGCCTTCTCTTGCCTGATTGTGATAGCTAAGACTTCCATGACTATGTTAAATAGTAGTGGAGACAGTGGGCATCCTTGCCTTGTTCTTGATCTGAGAGGAAATATTTTCAATTTTATACCATTCAATATGATATTGGCTGTGGGTTTGTTGTAAATGGCCTCTATCAGTTTAAGGATGTGAAAGCCATCTGTTCCTGGACTTTTGTTTTTAGGGAGATTTCGTATTGATGATGCTATTTCAGTGGTTGATATAGGTCTATTTAAGATTTCTAATTCTTTCTGGTTGAGTCTATGAAGGTGGTGTGCTTCCAGGTATTGGTTGGTCCATTTCCTTCAGATTTTCATATTTCTGGGAATAGAGATTTTTGTAGTAATCATTGAAGATTTTTGGAATTTCTGAAGTGTCTGTTGTTATTTCTCCTTTATTGTTTCTGATAGGTGATATTAGAGATTTTACTTTTCTATTTCTGGTTAGGTTGGCCAAAAGTTTATCAATTTTGTTAATTTTTTCAAAAAACCAACTTTTTGTTTTGTTGATCTTCTGAATGATTTTTTTATTTTCAATTTCTTTAATTTTGCCCTAATTCTGGTTATTTATTTTCTTCTACTGGGTTTGGAATGTTCTTCCTTTTCCAGTTGCCTAAGACGATCCATTAAGTTGTGGGCTTCCTCTCTTTCTGTTTTCTTGATAAAGGCTTCCAATGCTATAAATTTCCCTGTTAGGACTGCCTTTGCAGTATCCCACAGGTTTTAATAATTCATGTCTTCATTTTCATTTAGTTCTAAAAATTTGGTGATTTCCTTCTTAATCTTGTCTTTGACCCAGCTATCAGTCAGCTTAAGATTATTTAGCTTCCATGACTTTGTTTAAGTATCGAGATTCCCATTGCTGTTGAGTTCAACTTTTATTCCATGGTGGTCTGAGAAGATACAAGGAATAATTTCTATACTTTTAAATTTGCTGAGGTTAGACTTGTGTTCTAGGATGTGGTCTATTTTGGAGGATGACCCATGGTCTGATGAGAAGAATGTATATTCAGTTTTATTAGGGTAAAATGTTCTGTAGAGGTCTGTAAAGTCCATTTGTTCTAGGGTCAGGTTTAAGTCTAATATTTCTTTGTTTATTTTCTTTTTGGAGGATCTATCCAGAACTGTCAAAGGGGTGTTAAAATCTCCAACTGCAGGAAGATATTAAGTTGTTTATATCCCTTAGGGTCTGTTTTATGAATTGAGGAGCATTTTGGTAGGGTGCATAAACATTCATTATTGAAATCTGTTCATGTTGGGTGTTTTCCTTGACAAATATGTAGTGACCTTCCTTATCTTTCTTTATCTTTGTTGGTTTAAATCCAATTGTACCTGCTACTAAAATTACAACCCCTGCTTTTTTCTGGTTTCCATTTGCCTGTATTATACAAGACCATCCCCACACCCTGAGTCTATTTTTATCCTTTAAGGTAAGATGAGATTCTTTTATACAACAGATATCTGGTCTGAATTTATGTATCCAGTCAGCCAGCCTGTGCCTCTTTAGAGGACAGTTTAAGCCAGTCACATTAATTGAGAGAATTGATAAGCTGGGTTGTGTTTTGGGTGTCATGATTTTTGGATGTCTAGTGAACATTTTTAATCCTTTCACCACTGTGGTAGTTGGGTTGTGTTCAAAAATTTTCTGGATGAGTTTACTTTGGAAGTAGAGCATTACACTCGTTGTTGTGGGAGTATGGGTCTGAGAATATCCAGGAGAACTGATTTAGTTATGGCAAAATTCTTTAACATGTCTATGTCATTAAAGTATTTGATTTGTCCATCGCAAATGAAACTCAGTTTAGCTGGATAGGGGATCCTGGGCTGGAAGTTGCTTTGTTTTAAGAGATTGAAGGCTGATTACCATGTTCTTCTGGCTTGAAACGTTTTGGCTGAGAAATCTGCAGTTATTCTGATATTTCTCCCTTTGTAGGTGATGCCTTTTTTATGTCTGGCTGCTTGCAGAATTTTCTCCTTCATCTTAACTTTGGCAAAGTTAATCGCAATGTGTGTAGAAGATGCTTTATTTGGAATGAGTCTTGCTGGGGTTCTGAAACTGTCTGCTATCTGAAGTTCTGCATCTCTAGCAATGTTTGGGAAATTCTCCAAAATGTCTTGGAGTAGAGCATCTGTACCTTTGGGACCATACTCTTCTCCTATGGGAATTCCTATAAGACAAATGTTTTATCTTTTGGAGTGATCCCACAACTTTCTCAGGGAATGATCAATTTTTGCTCTACATTTGTCTACCTCATTGAGTGTTTGGGAACATTCAAAAGCTTAGTCCTCAGTTTCAGAGTTCCTTTCTTCTGCCTGGTCAGCTCTACTAGTGAGGAAGTCTACTGTGTTTTGGAGCTCCTCAACTAACTTTTTTGTTTCCTTGAGCTCTGCTATCTCTTTTCTCATTATGTCCATATCTTTCATGACTTGGGCTTTGAATTCATTAATTTCTTGAACTACTTGTTGGAATTCAGTTTCTGACATTGCTGCAATTTGTCTATGCATGGCATCTTCAGTTGTATCTCCTTTGTCATTTGTTGGGAGGGTTGATCTACTCTGGTTATTCATGTTCCCAGAGTTCTGTTGGGTCCTCACCATGTTTATTTTCCACTGTTTGGTTATTAGAACTGGTAGGGTGATTGAATTGGGGTTCCCAGGTAGTAGAGATAGCCCCTTACCAAAGCTCTAGGCTTTGTAATTGTGGCTTATCTCCTACAACCTTACAAAAGCCCCTTTCAGAGTTTTGGCTAGAGACTCTGAGGACCTACT